>OZ005657.1:140175324-140364324 GCA_963930645.1 Salticus scenicus
CGATTTACTGTCAGTCAGGATGAGGCAAAGACCACAATTAAGAAAAAGACTAGCACCAAGGTCAGTTGCAAGGACTTCAGCAGTAAAGATGGAATTGAGATGGTGAATCAAATGAGCCCTGGAAGACTTGTTTGTGACGTCGACTGCAGCGATGGAAGTATTACACTGATCTTTAGAAGCGTCAGTGGCAATAACTTGATACCCAGAAAAGTTGCAAGTCATATAGTGATGAAAGGAGGCAAGAATTACTGGCAGGGGAAGAGCTTTCGACTGAAACGGAAATTCATCCAGAAAAATCTCAATGTAGTCCGTGACTATCCCGGCTGGCCAGCAAGAACGAAGGAGCATACCAGGATTGAAAGTGCCATAGTCAGTATCCCACTCCAAACTTGCGTCAACATAATCAAGTGAAGAGTCATGACCATAGGAAGTGGTGCAGCGAACATAGAAAGTATTTGTCAAGTAGGCCCGACGAAGAAATAAGGGAACCTGACCCGACTCCCTGTAGAGTTTAAAAAGAGGGGTCCACCTAGGCAAACCAGTCGCAAACCTAATAGCCGCATTGTAAATGACATCAAGCTTTTTGAATGAAGATTTACAGGCACCATTATAGATAAGGGCAGCATGCTCAATGAGACCACGGATAATGGCGTTAACAACTTTTAAGAGCTGAGGGGTACGAATGCCCCACAGGGCGGAGGCGATGGCCTTTAATAAATTCAGACGCTTGACACATTTCTTTTGCAAGTAATCGAAATGAGCCCGGAACGTGAAATTAGAAGAGAAAATCACCCCAAGAATTTTCACCTGATTGAGCCACTCAATACTGCTACCATGGGGAAAGAGATTTCTTTCCGGAGCCTGAGCTTTACGTGAAAAGTTTATGACAGCACATTTGTCCGGGCAGATGGCCAGTAGCCAATAACTGCACCAGGTTTGAACTCTGGCCAAAGCCTCCTGCAACATAATCATAACTATGTCAAGACACGGGTCAGCACAATAAATGAGAATGTCATCTGCATAGACGATAGCGTGTACACCAGATTCAATTACTTCAAAGAAATCCCACATATATATCGTAAAAAGTATTGGCGAAAGCACGCTGCCCTGAAGGACACCACGATTAGAAGGGACAGAACGGGAAGTGACGCCTCTCCAACTGACCTTCAAAGATCGTTTATGTAGCCATTGAGCAATCCAGTACGCTGTATCACCACCAATACTAGCCATTTTATAGATGAGGGCATCCCTCCACACAAAATCATAGGCAGAGTGGATATGTAACTTGACTGCAATGACGTACTTCTTTTGAATGCGGGCATTTATAATTTCCTTGTAGAAGATGCGAAGAGCTTTGCTGCAATCTCTAGCACGGAGAAAAGCAAAATGACGAGCATGGAATACCGAGCTAATAGTCACGTGATCAAGGATCCGTTTCAGAATCATCCGCTCAAGAATTTTACATCCTACAGCAGTTAAGGCAATAGGTCTGTAAGCAGCTGGTTGAGTTTTGGGTTTCCCTTGCTTCCAGATGGGAAGAACGATAGCAGTCCTCCAAGTATCCGGAACGACGCCGTCATGCAACATCGTGTTAACCATGTCTAGAATTTTTTGCCGGTTGGAGAAGTTAAGAGCTTTAAATATTTGAGCTGGGATTTTGTCCTCCCCTGGAGTGGTATTCTTCATTAGATGGATAGCTTGATTAAGTTCAACCAGGCTAAAACTTTTGTTCCAGAGAGAGTCATTACAGGAGATATCATAAGGGATTTCAGGAAGGTCATCGGTATGTCTGTAATGTGTAGCAATTATCTCAGCCTGCTCTCTACGATCAGCAATGCCACCACCATTATGATGCAAAACGAGATGAGAATCAGTGGTGATCCACCTATTGTTAAGAGCCTTAATCATTAGGTAAACATTCCCGCCATTCATTCGATCGCAGACATTCTTCCAAAAGGCCGAGGCTTTTGACCTAACGCAGCTCTTTAATCGTGCAGCGAAACTTCTATACTTGATCCAGTGATCCCTAGAGAGTAACGTCTTGGCCAACCGCAGAAATTTCCTTTTTTGCCCAAGCAACCAGGCGCACTGAGTGTCCCACCAAGGGGGTTATCCCTACTAAAACTGCATGTTAAATTTTCAACACTAACACTAGTATTACCACTCAATGAGTTATTAAAGTCACATTTAACTGCATTCCAGTCAGTGTAGGTACGTGGAATAGGGTGAGGAGAAAATTTACCAGAAATTTGTAATATGATGGGATAATGGTCAGAATCAAAGAGATCATGGTGCATTGAGATGTGGCTTCTACGGAAAACATCTGGACTGGCAAAGGTGAGATCAATAAGAGAATAGTTCCCAGAGGGGGAGACATGGGTATAGCTGTTAGAGTTCAGGATACAGACGTTATTGTTAAGTAACAAGTCATAGATCTGATCAGCACCCAGGCGTAGAAACAGCATTGCCCCATGCAATATGTTTTTGATTGAAATCCCCAAGGATAAAGAAAGGGGGATGGATTTTGTGGAGAAGACGGTTTAACCATAGAGAAGAGACATTCCCACCAGGAGCGTAAAGATTAACTACAAAAATCCACTGAGTACCAGACCAAATCTTAACAACTAAGAACTCAACATCAGGGGAAACAAGTTCACTAAATGTAACTTGCATCGAGGGGAAGCTAATATTCACAGCCGTTAGTAAACCACCACCTCTACTCAACCTATCGTTACGATAAACAATTTTCTGAGGGCAGGAGAAAGAATCAGAAGGGTTTAAAAAACATTCTTGAAAAACAAAAACATCAGCAGCACAGAACGGCCAAAACTTTAACCAGTGACGCTTCTGGCGAACGCCCCTTGAGTTCCATTGAATAAAAGAAAGAGAAATATTATGACTCATAAAAAAGAGAAATAAAAGTACTAGAAAACGCTTGTGCCCTGAACCAGCAAGGACAGTATAAGCCAGCCGGGAAGGGGATCACTAAGTAGCATCTGCCATTTCCACCTCAACATTTATCTTGGATTGGGGAACTCTACTCACCGGAGTCTTGTTTTGGATCTCAGTTAGTCCAGACTCATTTACCTTCAATTTCTTTAATAGTCGTTCAGTTTGTTCTTTCAGGTTGGAGGAATGGGGTTTATCATCAGTGGGAGCAGCAGACTTCGCAGTCAACCGACCGGTAGACTTGATTACTAATGTCGTCAAACGATCCATGTTTTGTTTAATCTCTTTTGTTTGCTTCTATACCAATTGTAGTATACTCTCATTATTTTGTTGAACTAGTTGCGTAACACTTTCAATACTCTTCTGAACAACCTGACTTAGAAGATCCTGAAGTTTCATAAACACAGAGTCTAGGCTACTCTGAAATTCATCTCTGGTAACTATGGTGTCCTTTTGTGTGTTCTGCGTAACAGCAGCAGCAGCGTAAGATTTTTTATCCAACGTACGGAATTGGCGACGAGCATCAGTGATAGATACATGATTATCAGTTTTATATTTTAAAATTGACATTTCATGGAGTCGTTTCGAACATTGGGAATCAGTCGCCTCATGATTTTCGCTACAATTGCAACATCTCTTAACTTCACTTGTGCACATGTTTTCGGGATGATTCTCAGCGCATTTTTTGCATGTGACGTCACTTTTGCATTTGAGTGTCGAGTGGTCAAATTTCCAACATTTTGTACACTGACGCGGCCGATCATAAAAAGGTTATATTTTCTCAATCATGTAAAAGAATTTTATTTCTGGGGGAAGTTTAGCGCCAAATATAGTAACTAGAACAGTCTCCGTAAGTTGGACACCTGATTGAAACTTTCTTGTAAATCGACGTAGTTCTTTAACCTTCAATTTGTTTTCGGTTTGAATTTCTGTCCCAAGATCAGCTAAATACGTAGTAGGGTCAATGTCATGTAACACTAATCTGGTAGTGATATTTTCTTGTTGCACATAAGGGGTGACAGGAACCTTTAATAAATTCTCCAATTTAATAATTTTTTTTGTACATTCTAGGTCTTCGGTCTCAATAAGAAGCTTGTTAGTTCTGGTAAATTTTATGATATGTATTTTGTTATTCAGGCTAATTTTATTATCAATTTCCACCTTCAATTGCTTGGGCTTATTGCGGGGGAATTTACCTTCACCGGGTTCCAAAAACAAACACACACGTGTAAATCCATTTGTAAAAGCATATTCTAGTTGTAACGGGAGGGGAATATCTTCCCTCAGAAATATATTTGACTCAAGAGCCGACTGCTCATGGAACGTAAACTGGGAATTCATTCTTCCCAAAGACAAACAATTGGTTTCCCCACTGCCAGCTGGCAGGAGAACCGAAGTACAACAAATATATAAGTAAAAGAAAAAAGCAGAAGAAAACAAAAATAAACACTCACTTGTGTCCTTACAGAAACCAACAGAGGTGAAAAAGAGTGAGCAAACTTACACACTTCGTAGAAAATAACCAAGAAAAAGCAACCAGGTCAAGCCAGCACAGCTTACCGCAACACCCCCTCCGACATCAGTTCACATCAAGAAACAGCTAGAAAATTTCAATGCTGTTTTCTTTTATTATTATTACTAGCAGGCGTTGCCCGCTTTGCTGGTCACTATATTTAACCCTAGAATGAAAACCATTAGTCTGATTGACGAAGTCGATACCTTGTACAGAAATTTCACAAACAAAAAATGAACATGTGTAAAGATTTTTTTAAACATAAATACATTATAAGTCATCTGTAAATAACAATTTTTATTTGTTTTAACTTTTAAATTAACTTTTATACAAGCTGAAGATCACTTATTCTGAAAGATCAATGGGTATAATTTTCGTGAGATTTTCGAAGGGTAGCATTCCAGGGTTAAATGGCTTCTCGAAATTCTATATCAATATGAATAAATTAATCTTTGCAATCAGTAGAAAATTCATTTAGTAGTTTTCCCGTTCGCAACATGACGAATCGGGTCCTTATTGCCTTCCACAGTGCCTTAACTGCTTTTTATTCCCTCCTCCCCGCGGGTAAAATCGGAAGTTTAACAGAATCCACTAAAAGTGCATGTTCCATACACTTAACCAAACCCACACACCAAAACTCGCAATTCTCAGGTAATTTAAAGCAGAATAAAGCTTGACCACTTTGCTGATCATTATAATGAAACGAATTCTCAAAACTCCATAGCGTTATAAATAAATAAAATCGTAAATAAAAAAAATTGAAATCAGTTACAATCTAATTTAATGTTATTGCTACTTTCGGTAGTGGTTTTCGCGCTCGCCACACGTCGAGTTTGAAACTTAAATGCCTTTGGCTACGCCTTACCTGAATTTTAGTTCCCCTCCCTCACGGGTAAAGTTGAAAATTTTTCAAAATCCCATCAAAGTGCATATTGCGTGAACTTAACCCTAGAACATCAGCATACTTAAAATTTACGTGCTCATGTAAAATCATGCAAAATTAGTTTTATTTGCTTATAATACATTAATATTGTTTTTAAATGTATTTAATTATTTGTTGTTTTACCCAATATTACTAACTTTTCATTAGCTGAATAATTATTTGTATTGAAAAATATATTTGAAAACTATAAAAATGTATACAATTAAAGAAGATCGCACGTAAAATTCACGCAAACTATTGTTCAAGGGTTAATCATCAATCACACACCGAAATTAGCCATTCGAATGCAATTTGGAGCAGGTTTAAGCTTGAAAACGTGTTTTCTGCACCGCCCGCCCCAAAGGGGGGGGGGGAGGGAGGAATGGGTAATTTCGCAAAATTCCTTTATAGTGCATAGACATAAACGACCGACACATCAAGAAATCGAGTTCCTGAGATTATTTGAAGAATTATGTTTTAAAAGATGTTTTTCGTCGTCGTCCCCCTGCTCTAAAAGGAGCGAAGGGGGGAGGGAATATTGGAAAATCTTTTTATATTGGGAGATTACCCCCGAAACCGCCGACCAACCCGAAGGTTTATGGCCGGCCCGAGAAAGAAGCATCCACCACCCAGCCAAAACACAGCCAGAAGAACGGACCCAGAAAACCAGCGAAACTTTATTTGAAAACAACAAGAATACAAAGTCACATGGAAGTGTACATACAAAACTTAAAATACAAAAGCAAAAGATAACAAACTAAAACAGTCGTACAATACAAGTTATCAGGCAGCGTAAATGCAAATACACGGGAACACGTTAAAAACATCAGAATTTCTCAAAAGGTGACAAAGCCAAAACAGCTGAAACACAATAACAAATTTAAAAACAGCAATGAGTACAGAATTTAGAATACAAAATTTAAGGACAGCTAAAATTACCAAAGCTAACAAATTACAAGATTAAAAGGGGTCAAATACGAAATTAAATATTAAACAAAGCATAAAACAAATACAATACATCAGAATAAAACACTAAAGATAAAATATAAAATTTAGAGCGTAAACCTAAAATATATTAAAATACAAGAACTAGAATTAAAACGACATAAAGATTTCAAATAAGCAACAACAGAACACTATAACAATCAGAATAAAACAAAACCTAAAATTTATAAGTATTAAAGGTAAAACATTCATTCAAATGATTATAGATGGAAGCAGCACGTTTACACCAGGATCTAGAATTGTCGATTCTCTGGAAATAATCACCAAGACCCTCCGCAGTGTCTCTCTTATAAATTGACCAGAAAAAGAACACTTTGTCGTCAGGTAATGCAAAGAATCCCCAAGAGAGCCACAAGGACAATTTGGGCTGTCCCTTTTTTTAACTCTAAAGTGCAGATAATGGGGAAAAGCACCATGACCAGTAGCGAAGTAATAGAGAAATTGATTCTTTAGTTTGAAATCAAGAGAAATAGTTGGAAAAATATTAAAAGTAAGTCTGCCGTTATCTGAGCAATCTCACTCACGTTGCCAGGCAATTTTCAGGTCATTGTTCAAAAATTTCTTAATGAGTGAGTTAGGATAGGGAATAACCACTCTATTACCAGTAACACAAGCATTCTTGGCCAAGAAATCTGCAATTTCATTACCCTAAATACCGGTATGTCCTCTAACCCATTTAATAACCACATTACAATCACAGGTCTGAATAAGGTCCAGGACATCCTGAATTAAAGTGGTACGGGGATAAAGGTTTCTGCAGGCCTCAATGGAAGAGAGACTATCAGCGAGAATAGCTACAGTATTGAAGTTTGCATCCTTTAACCAAGTGAGTGCTGCTCTAATGGCAATCAATTCGGCTTGAAAAACATAGTTATATTCCCTGAGCTTCAGCAAACCACATTTAACAATATTATTATTGTAAATAGCAACCCAGGCAGCACCAACACCCTCATCCGTCTTACTGCCATCAGTGTAAATCCTGAGCAAATCGTTTTTTATCAAAGCCAGCTAAGTTCCCAAAATCTTTGTACAACTTTGTCGAATCAGTGTTATATTTGAAAAGTTCTTTATCAAAGTCATTTTTGTCATAATATTCACCACTAAAATAAAGAGATTTATCACCATAGCAGACATTGTACTTCTCAATAAGCTTCTCAGCCTCCAAAGTCACGGGAGGAACCCCAGTAAGATGTCGAATTGCATCAGTGGAGACTGAGTTGTAAAAATTACAAATATAGATTATGAACGTACGCTGGCAAGAATTTAGCTTTGTAACATCATGGCAATTCAGTCTGGGATACCACGCCTCAGCAGCGTAAAGGATTTTGGGCAAAACCACAGTATAATACCAAAACTTCTTCATGGCAGGCTTAATACCCCAAATCGCACCACTAATTCTTCTGATATTTTTACTAATGTCGTATATCTTATCCCAGATGATCTCGACATGAGGAAGAAAACTCAACTTGTGGAGTTAATCAGGACACCCAAGAAAACATGAGCATCGACGACCTTAATTGAAGAATCGTTTTTCTTGAAGATCGGGGGCCGGTCAGGGGAAAGACTACCAAGACAACACTCTTAGTTTTTGACGAAGAAATGACCAGGTTCCTCGACTCCACGAAGTCACTAAAGAAATTAATATTATGGTTTGTAATATATTCAAGTTGAGCTCTAGAGCTACCTGAACACACCAACACAAAATCATCAGCGTAGCCAAATAAAGAGATCGAATCCAGATCAAAACAACTAAAAATTTTGTTAATCAGAATTAACCAAAGGATGGGGCCCAAACAGGACCCCTGGGGACAAACCCTGTCAGCTTTGTGATAGTCACTCAAAAATAGACCTTTAACATACCTGCTACGGAGATAGCTAGCAATAATGTTACGCAAATAGACAGGCACGCCAAGACCATTTAATTCAGTTAGATTTATATCGGGAGAGTGCGATATAAATCTAACTGAATAGACAATTTGCACGTTTTCTGATTCTATTCTTATATAATAGAAAATGAAAAGGTAAGAAAATAAATACATACATTTTCTTTATTAGAAATCTAATGACTGATTTATAATAATTTTAACATCGCACTATTTATTCTATCGAGAAAACACAGTATAATATATCGTGACGTCACTCTTTATGAAAACAAACGAAAGTAATCGTTGTCTACATTCGATTTCGTGCTTTTCTTTGCTTCTTGAATCAGTGAAATAGGTTTTGTATGTTACAATATTGACGGATCGTCGTATAAATATTATATTGTACCATTTTGCACTACAGTCGGCTGCAAAATTATTCGAGCACTAGCCAATAATTCCTATATTTAAAAAGTACACTTAAGACTGTTTTGCTAAGTAAATCCTTGTCGAATCATGGTCTTAGACTGATTAAGAACATGACTCGACAAGGATTTATTTAACAAAACTGCATTAAGTGTACTTTTTTTTGGCAAGGATTATTGCTAATGCTCGAATAATTTTGCAGCCGACTGTAATACAACGGCTAATGCTTCTCAAAAGTTACTCTTTAGCGTTCCACAGGATCCTATTAAATGAAAACATTGGACAACCGTCATGAAAAGAAAACAATTGAAAATAATGATAATGAAAAATGGTGATATTGATATTAAATGATTATAAGATGAAAAAAAAATGCTCAAATCACATAAACAATTGATAATTACGAAAGTTAAAACGAATTGTTGTTTACTAACCAGACTAACAAAATGTAAACATTGAAGCATCATAAAGTGTGACGTCAGGCAGCGTTTTAAAGTCACGTGATTTTTGATTAATTTTAAAGTTATTTTTGAAATTAATGAGAACATTTTTTGCATTTATAATAAACTTTTTGAAATTAAGGGACCTTAAATTACCAGAAAAATAGAATTTTGTTCAAATCCCCCATGTGTGCAAATTCTCCATTAAATGGTATATATATTGGGAAAGTGTGAAAATGTTACCCGTTTCGGGACATGCAAATTAGCAATAGAATTGACGTCACACATGACATTGTAATGACGCAAATCGTCAGCCAATCAAACGTGTGGATGCCTCACATATAAATGCATTGTATCTCACAAAGTTACTCATCTAAAAAAAAACATATCAGAGGGTGTAACATGGAAGCGAGAAGGATCATATAAGACATTGTTTGTTATGCAAGTTCGATAAAAAGAGTACGGCAGCCGCAGCATGTCGATATGTTTGTCAGGTTTATGGGGAGGATGCAATAGACGAAAGCACATGCCGTCGATGGTTTCGTAAATTTATGGAAGGAGGCAGAAGCTGCCAAGATCAGGCTAAGAGTGGACGGCTATCACAGGTTGGAGACGACCATATTGACCAAACCATTAAGAACAACCCGAGCCCAACCGTGCAAGAATTAGCGGAGACTTTCAACGTACACCGGACAATGGTCGAGAGACAGCTGGTTAAGTTGGGTTCCACATAACCTGACAGATAATCATCGGGATGACTGAATGGCCACCTGTGTTTCCTTGCTTTTCCGGTACAAAAATGACTCATTCTTGAAACGAATTGTGACAGGAGATGAGAAGTGGGTTATGTACCTTAACGTAAAGCGTCGTAGGTCTGTGTGTCGCCCTTCTGATCCGCCTGCATCGACTTCGAAAGCTGAACTTCATCCCAAGAAGGTGTTATTGAGTTTGTGGTGGGATGTGCAGGGAATAATTCACTGGGAGGTTCTACCACTCAACCAAATCATGAATGCTGTCTTCTACTCTCTACAGTTACAGGCTGCATTCAAATTGGGTAGGAAAGCGGCCAGGTCTCATCAATCGTCGCGGTGTTATCCTTCATCACGATACCCCCAGGGGGGTACCTTCTTCAGGTATTCAGGGGGAGTCACGCACCCCGGGCCCGAGTGATCTTTTTTTCCTCTCCTTCTTTTATTTTATCCCCCTTCCCTTTTATTTCTTTCACTTTTGGTTTGGTTTTTTTTGCTTTTGTTGCCAATAAGTTTTTGGTACTTGTTCATGTGTTATTGTTTTTGGAAAAATAAAAAACCTTTAAAAAATATAAAATTTGAAAAAAAAAAAAAAATGAAACTACTCACCTTGTTCACTCACCTTTTTTGGTTTCTACTCACCTCGTTATTACTCACCTTTTGTTGGTCTTGTTCTCATTTGTTAAGCTAAAAACCATAAAATTACTAATCTATTAATTAAGCTAAGTATGGTGTAGATGTGGTGCTGGCTATTGGGTTGGTGATTTTTTGAGGGTCTCACGGTAGTCTAGCCTTGGGAGCACACTGGGAGACTGGTGCCCTTGGTGAAGGTGAGACAACGGTGACTACTCGAACGAGAAACACCGGACTAACACGACTACCACATGTGATTCCCAATCTGGGTCGACGGTCTGGTAGCTGGTGAGTGGTTATGGGTGTCCCAGGGAGCGATTCTGAAAACCCTTTGCTTTCCGTCCGTTCAAGAAATGGGCTGACTTGTGGGACTAAGGAAACCCTCGAACCTTTTTATTTAATTCAATTATGGCTACAACTAAAGGAAATGAGATTAATGCGTCTGGCTCGGGCCAAGCGAATTCTAAATCTTGCGGTGATAGAGTGGAAGACTTTTCTTCTTCCTTGAACGAAAATAATATTTTCATTAGCAGTGAGAACACGGATGCTAGGTTTTTTGTTATTAAAAGGAATGATGGTGATTTCAATAAAACATCACCTTTTTTAATTCAGAAAGCAATACAATCCATAATAGGTAAAGCAAAATCTGTCAAAAAACTGAAATCTGGGGAACTGCTTATTGAAGTTATGAATGCCAAACAAGGAACTAATTTAAAGAAAAGCACGTTATTTGCAAATATACCTATAACCGTGAGTACCCACAGAACACTAAATAGTAGCCGTGGTGTAATTTCAGAACCAGACTTGCAATATATCCCTGAATCTGAAATCTTAGAAAACTTAAAAGATCAAAAAGTTACAGCTGTTCGGCGTATCTACATTTTCAGAGATAGTAATAAAATTCCCACTAAACATATAATCCTTACTATAGATTCACCTACTCTCCCACGATCAATAAAAGCTGGTTATCTTGACTGCCCTCTCAGACCATATGTTCCTAATCCACTCCGATGTTTCAACTGCCAAAGATTCGGTCATTCAAAAACGGCCTGTCGTGGAAATCTAAACTGTGCCCGCTGCAGTGCTGTGGGACATGATAATCAAAACTGTCAAGCTACTATATGCTGTGTTAATTGTAAGAAAGACCACACATCCTACTCAAAATCTTGTGAGAAATGAAAAACTGAAAAGGAAATTCAGACTGTCAAAATAAAGCATAATATATCATATCCTGCAGCACGGAAAATAGTTGATTCCAGGACGCCTACCATTGGTAAATCTTATGCGGCTGTTACATCTTCAAAGAAAGTATATCAAACTACAGCAACTCAAACAGATGTCCCTATCAAAAGCAGTTCTCCAGTAGAAACAAATAATAAAAATGTTCAGAATGTCCAAACTAAGTCTAGTCAGATAACTCTGACTTCTAATCAAAAACCCACATACCCAAGAAAAAGCTCGCAAACCTTGAAAAACCCATACAAACAATATCTTACAAAAATAATAGCTCTGACAGTTTAAAACATTCAAAATCATCTTCACAGAGTAATATAGTTAAAAAGAAAAAGATTTCTTCTAAATCTACTATTAATTTGCCTGCTAAGAAAAAAGATAATCCAGGTCAACAAGATGATTGTATTGGTCTCCACCCTTCTGACGAAGAAGCGTATTTGCTACTGCTTCAGAAGAAAGTGACGTAGATGTTCTAATCTAATATCTATATAATT
This sequence comes from Salticus scenicus, assembly GCA_963930645.1. Lineage (NCBI taxonomy): Eukaryota > Metazoa > Arthropoda > Arachnida > Araneae > Salticidae > Salticus > Salticus scenicus. The sequence goes on from OZ005657.1 coordinate 140,187,548, forward strand.
TTATCCTAATATATGACTAATTTCATTTCCTGGAATTGCCGAGGTCTTCTTGCTAAACGAGATGATATGAAAGACATTACTTCTGATCATCGACCAATTTGTTTCGCTCTACAGGAAACATATCTTAAACAAAGCGATAATTTCAATTTTCGTGGCTACAACTGCATTAGAAATGATTTCCCGCAAACTAACAAAGCGGCAGGAGGTGTAGCACTTCTTATTTCAAACAATATCCCACATGCAAACATCTCTCTGAATACTAACATCCAAGCTGTTGCTGTTCAGATTAACATACACCTGTTGATTACTGTGTGCACACTATCTACCACCAAAATTATCTTTACAAAAACACGACCTGAATAATTTAATCTCGCAACTTCCTACACTATTTCTGATTCTCGGTGACTTTAATGGATATAACCCTCTTTGGGGTAGTCCAGACTTAATATTCGTGGAAAAATCATTGAAGAATTTATTACAGACAACTGCTTGTGCATCTTAAATAACGGACACCATGAACCTACCAGAACATTCCATGCAATAGACCTTGCCCTCTGCTCCCCTATTCTTTACCCATATTTTAATTTCTTTGTTAGCAGTGACTTATACAATAGTGACCACTTCCCATTGTTTTTATCTTTTTATGATTTTAATCAAACTCTTCTTCGTAATCCTCATTTTATTTATGATAAAGCTGACTGGGCTGCTTTTTCTTTAAATGCAACAATCACAAGTGATAAAATTCAGGGTGACATTAATAGGGCAGTGAGTGAATTTACGAATATCATTATTAGTTCAGCAAATCTATGTATTCCTAAATCGTCTGATCATCCCATCAAACACTCAAAACCGTGGTGGAATGAGGATTGCAAAATAGCTAAAAAGCTTCAACAAAAAGCATGGGGGATATTTCGCACATATCCGACCACATCGAATTACATAGCATTCAAGCAATCGAGGGCCAATGCACGTAAAATTCGGAAAAAGTGTCAGAGAGAATCATGGATCAGATATGTATCCAGTATAACTTCAAATATTAGCAGCAAGCAGTTATGGCAACGTGTAAAAAAAACTATGGGTATCCAATCAAATAGCTGTATCACTTTTCTAAAAATTAATAATCAGACCATTACCTCAACAAAAAATATTGCAGATACCATTGCTAGTACTTTATCTAGCACCTCAAATTCAAATTCCTATTCTGAACCATTTCTGCCCCCAGGGGGATACCTTCTTTAGGTATTCAGGGGGTGTCACGTACCCCGGGCCCGAGTGATCTTTTCTTTTTCCTTTCTCTTTTTTTTCCCCAAGGGGAATACCTCCTTTAGGTATTCAGGGGTGTCACAACCCCGGGCCTGAGTGATCTTTTCTTTTCCCCTTCCTTTATTTTTATTTATTTTTTATTTTATTTATATTTATTTTTTTATTTATTTTTTCTGCCATCAGATATTGGTCTTTTGATTTTATGTTTTTTTGCTGCTAAAGTTGTTGTTGTAAGTCTTTTATGTTTTGTTGTTCTCAAAAAATATAAAAAATTAAAAATAAAAAAATAAAAAATCTTTGAAAAATACAAAAAAATGATACCACTCACCTTGTTCTACTTACATTTTTTTTTCCCCTCTGTTCTGACTCACCTCGTTTTTTCTGTGTTGGCTGTTACATAAAAAAAAAAAAAAACTGTAAAAAAAAAAAATCATAAAATTATAAAAAGCTACAAAAAAATCAATAAACTAACCATTAACCAAGTAAAGTCCGGTGTTGTTGTGGCGCTGGCTATTGGGGCAATGATTTTGGTGAGGGTACCACGGCAGTCTAGCCTTGGGATCACACTGGGAGACTGGTGCCCTTGGTGAAGGTGAGACAACGGTGACTACTCGAACGAGAAACACCGGACTAACACGACTGCCACATGTGGTTCCTAAACTGGGTCGGCGACCTGGTAGCTGGTGAGTGGTTATGGGTGTCCCAGAGAGGATTCTTAAAAACCCTTTGCGTTTGTGTGTTGGAAGAAACACTCACCCCTTTTTCCCTCTTATCTCTTATTATGGCTACAAATTTAGGAAATTCGATTAATGCGTCTGGCTCGGGCCAAGCTAATCAAATGTTAAACGCTAATTCATGGGCAGATAGGATGGAGGAGTTTTCTTCATCTTTGAATGAGAAAAACATTTTTGATAGCGGTGAGGCACGTTTTTTTGTAATAAAACGGAATGAGGGAGATTTTTCTAAGACCTCCCCATTTCTCATACAGAAGGCTGTACAAGGCATTATAGGCGAACCAAAATCAATTAAAAAACTGAGATCAGGAGAATTATTAATTGAACTGGAAAACAATAATCAGGCAAGAAATTTAAAAAAGAGTACCATGTTTGCTAATATCCCTGTCACTATCAGTGCGCATCGAACTTTAAATACAAGCCGCGGAGTTATATCTGAACCTGACTTACAGTATATCCCTGAAGGTGAAATTTTGGAAAATCTCAAAGATCAGAAGGTAATTGCAGTTCGAAGAATATCAATCACTCGTGAGAGCAAAAAAATACCCACCAAGCACATTATTATTACTATAGATTCACCTACACTCCCACGCTCCATTAAAGCTGGATACTTAGAATGCCCAATACGACCATATATTCCAAACCCACTACGCTGCTTTAATTGCCAGAGATTTGGACACTCAAAACAAGCTTGCCGTGGAAATCTGACATGTGCCCGCTGCAGTGCAGTGGGCCATGATGATCAGAATTGTAAAGCTCCTGTTTCATGCATAAATTGTAAAAAAAATCATCCGGCATTTGCCAAGACTTGTGAAAAATTCAAATATGAAAAAGAGATTCAGACTATCCGTACTAAACAAAACATTTCTTACTTTGAAGCTAAAAAACTAGTCGATTCCAGAACTCCAACAATAGGAAAGTCTTTTGCAGCCGCTGCTTCAACCAAACCTCAAAAAACTTATCAATCAATCGCGACTCAGACGGATCTCAAAAGCAACACATCTGATGAAAATATTAAAGATATCTCTGCTAAAGTTCAAAATACATCTAATCAGACTTCTTCTGCTTCCCAGTCCCCTTCCTCTAAACCTGCCTATTTGGAAAAATCCTCACAAAATATAAATGTACAGCCAGGGAAAAAATTTAAATCCACCACGCAAAAGCACACAAACTCGCCATCGAACCGTACCTTACCTAAAATGAAAAAAATTGTGAAGTCTACTATTAAAAAAACAGCCAAACCAAACTCCATTAAACCGGATGACTGTCTTGCTATCCATCCCTCAGATGTAGAAGATAATATGTCGACTGCTTCTGAAGAAAATAACGTGGATACTTTTATCTAAAATAATAATTTTATGACCAATTTCATTTGCTGGAATTGCCGTGGTTTTAACCATAAACGTGACGACATCAAAGACATTATATTTAATCATAAGCCCGTTTGTTTTGCTTTCCAGGAAACTTACCTTAAACAAAACGATAATATTAAAATTCGTGGCTATCAATGTTATAGGAAAGACTTAACTCAAACTGACAGGGCTACAGGTGGTGTCGCTGTTTTAATTTCCAATAGTGTTCCACATACTAATATCCCATTAAATACCAACATCCAAGCAGTTGCAATCCAACTGCATATCCATATTTTAATCACAGTTTGCTCTGTCTATTTACCACCCAGTATGCCTGTTAACCAGCATGATCTCAATAGCCTCATTTCACGCCCCCAGGGGGGTACCTTCTTTAGGTATTCAGGGGGAGTCACGCACCCCGGGCCCGAGTGATCTTTTTTTCCCTTCTTTTATTTATTTATTTTTTATTTTATTTATTTATTTTTTTATTTATTTTTATTTTTTTATCTTCTACCTTTCTCTTTTATTTCTTCCATTTTTTTTTTTTTTTTTTTTTTTTTTTCCCGCTGATAAGTTTTTGGCTTTTTTTCTTGCTTTTTTGTCGTTAGTATTTGTTTTTTACTGCCAATCAGGTTTTGGCACTTGTTCTTGTTTATTGTTCTTGTAAAAAAAAAAAAAATATAAAAAAAATTAAAAATTTGAAAAACTTACAAAAAAATGAAACTGCTTACCTTGTTTTACTCACCTTTTTGGTTTCTACTTACCTTGTTTATTTCCACTCACCTTTTTTTTTTTATCTTGTTCTTGTTGGTTATACTAATAATACTTTTCTTCTAAAACATTAACCAAGCTTAGACCGGTGTAGATGTGGCGCTGGTTATTGGGTTGGCGATTTGGTGAGGGTCTCACGGTAGTCTAGCCTTGGGAGCACACTGGGAGACTGGTGCCCTTGGTGAAGGTGAGACAACGGTGACTACTCGAACGAGAAACACCGGACTAACACGACTACCACATGTGATTCCCAATCTGGGTCGACGGTCTGGTAGCTGGTGAGTGGTTATGGGTGTCCCAGGGAGCGATTCTGAAAACCCTTTGCTTTCCGTCCGTTCAAGAAATGGGCTGACTTGTGGGACTAAGGAAACCCTCGACCCTTTTTTCTTATCTCAATATGGCTACAAGTAAAGGAAATTCGATTAATGCGTCTGGCTCGGGCCAAGCTATTCAAAATTCAAATGAGAAATCTTGGGCAGAAAGAATGGAAGAGTGTTCTTCCACCCTTAATGAGAGTAATGTATTCATAAATTGCGAAGCTCGATTTTTTGTAGTGAAGAGAAAGGAAGGAGATTTCTTTAAGACTTCTCCTTTTCTAATTCAGAAATCAATTCATTCGATAATGGGTGATCCAAAATCTGTTAAAAAGCTTAGATCAGGTGAACTGCTAATTGAGGTCGAAAATAACAAGCAAGCTAATAACTTAAAAAAATGTACCCAATTCGCCAATATACCAGTCACAGTAAGTGTACATAGAACATTGAATATCTGCCGTGGTGTGATTTCTGAACCAGATCTACAGTATATTCCAGAAAGTGAAATACTCGATAATTTGAAAGACCAAAAAGTTATTGCCGTTAAACGAATTTCAATCTTTCGTGATAAGAAGCCTGTTCCCACCAAACACATTATTTTGACAATAGATTCTCCTAAACTTCCCCAATCAATCAAAGCTGGATACCTTGAATGCCCTATAAGGCCATACATCCCTAACCCTCTAAGATGTTTCAATTGCCAACGTTTTGGCCACTCAAAGACCTCTTGCCGTGGTAAACTAACATGTGCCCGTTGCAGTGCAATTGGCCATGACAGTGAAAATTGTGAAGCTCCTGTCTGTTGTGTTAATTGCAAAAAGGATCACCCATCTTACTCAAAATCATGTGAAAAATGGAAAACTGAAAAGGAGATACAAACTATTAAAACAAAACAAAATATATCATATCCCGAAGCACGGAAAATTGTGGAATCAAGGACACCCATTGTTGGAAAATCATATGCTGCTGCCATAGTTACCAAAAAAACATATCAGTCTATTGCCATCCAAACTGACACTGTTCATAATACTAGCTCTCCAGTTGTAACTGAATTAAAGAATTCCCCAAACTTAAAATCCAATCCAAATCAGGCTTCTAGCTCTTCACAGTCATCTTCATCCAAATCAAGAAGCTTAAAGAAAACGCCACAAACTACTAAAACATTATTGTCTGAAAAATGTCTTAACTCTACCTCTGTAAAATATTCGAATTCACCCTCTCATCTCAATATCAAGAAAAAGAAACTAACAAAATTGCCCACTCTCACTACAAATAAAAATAATAAAGTCAACGTTCCAAAACAGGAAGATACGATCAGCCTCCATCCTTCTGATGGGGAGGACGGAATGTCTACTGCATCAGAGGACAATGACGTAGATGTTATAATCTAAAAAAAAAAATGACCAATTTCATTTCATGGAATTGCCGAGGTTTTATAAATAAACGTGATGAAATCAGAGATATCATCTCTGATCATCGGCCTATATGCTTCGCTTTCCAAGAAACATACTTAAGACAACACGATAAAATCAAAATTCGTGGCTATACCTGTTTCAGGAAAGATTTTACACAGTCTGACCGAGCTACAGGTGGGGTAGCCCTTCTGATTTCTAATAATGTACCACACTCCAATATACCTTTAAATACGACCATTCAAGCTGTTGCCATTCAATTACACTCTCATCTATTAATGACCGTTTGCACCCTCTATCTTCCACCAAATGCATCCATAAACCAGCATGACCTCAATAGCCTTATTTCTCAACTTCCAACTCCCTTCTTAATACTAGGAGATTTCAATGGACATAATTCGCTATGGGGAAGCCCTAATAATAACCCCCGTGGTCAAATCATTGAAAATATTATTACTGACAACTCCTTGTGTATCTTAAATAACGGGGACAATACTTACTTTCACGAGCCTTCTAGGACTTTCCATGCAATTGACCTTGCCATCTGCTCTCCCAATTTATATCCATATTTTAATTTTTTTGTGAGTAACGATCTACATAGTAGTGACCACTTTCCTTTATTTTTATCCTTTTATAATTTTAACGACCATCATCCTGGTAATCCACGCTTTATTTATGACAGGGCCGACTGGACCTCCTTTACTATGAAAGCTACTATTACGCAATCAATGATTGAGGGTGATATTGACAAAGCAGTTGCTGATGTCACAAACTGCATCATCAACTCTGCTAACATCTCAATTCCAAAATCGTCTGGTCGTCTTGCTAAATACCCAAAGCCTTGGTGGAATGAAGAATGTAACATTGCAAAGAGAAAGCAACAAAAAGCATGGGGCATTTTTAGGCGTTACCCAACAACTATAAACTATATTGCATTCAAACAAGCGAAGGCCAGTGCACGGAGAATACGCAGGAAAGCTCAGAAAGATTCCTGGGTAAATTACGTTTCAAGTATTACCTCCAATATTAGCAGCAAAAAATTGTGGCATCGTGTCAAGAAAGCAATGGGTATTTATACTAATCATAGCATCTCTTTTTTAAAAGAAAATGGCCAAACTATTACCTCAACCAAAAATATTGCAGATACTATTGGTAGAACATTATCTAACATCTCTAGTACAAATTCCTATTTTGAACCCTTTCTGTCTTTCAAACGTAATTCTGAACGCTCAACAATAAACTTCATGTCCCGCTCATCACCAAATTACAATACTTTATTTACAGGAAGAGAATTGAGAGACAGTTTAAAACGTTGCCATAACTCTGCTCCTGGGCCTGATGGAATTACTTACATTATGATCAACCATTTATCCAAAGCGTCCCTTAATAACCTGCTTCTTCTCTATAATAGAATCTGGACTGAGCATATATTTCCTGCTGCTTGGCACGATGCTATTGTTATTCCTTTTCCAAAGCCTGGCAAAGATGCTACCGATCCAAAAAATTATAGACCCATTGCTCTGACTAGCTGCCTATGTAAATTGCTTGAGAAAATGGTAAATACTAGACTGGTATATATTCTTGAAAAGCATAATTTAATTTCCCCTTGGCAAAGTGGTTTTCGACGGGGCCGTTCTACGGTTGACAATATTTTATTATTGGAGACAAATATTCGGAAAGCAATTGCAAGACGTAACCATTTGGTGTCAATTTTTTTTGATATGGAAAAGGCCTATGACAAGACATGGCGCCATGGCATTTTAAAAGACCTTTTTAATTTGAACTTTCGGGGGAATCTTCCTATTTTTATTGAGAATTTTTTGAGAGTCAGACGCTTCCAAGTTCGTATTGGTTCAGTTTTTTCAAATTTTTACTTTCAGCAAGAAGGTGTACCTCAAGGCAGTGTCCTGAGTGTCACTTTTTTCTCTTTAAAAATCAATAATATCCTAGAACAACTACCACAAAGTGTCCATGGTAGTCTTTATGTTGACGACCTGCAAATCTCTTGCCAGGGAAATGACATGCGCTTCATTGAACGCCAACTACAACTTGCTGTAAAAAACATAATAAAATGGACTAATAAGAATGGTTTTACTGTTTCTATTGACAAAACACAGTGTGTGCACTTTTGTCGCAAACGGGGTCTCCATCCTGATCCACAGATTTTTATAAATGACAGACCTATTTTGGTTGTTGACTCTGCCCGCTTTTTGGGTGTAATTTTTGACAAAAAACTTAATTTTAAGCCACATATATCATATTTAAGGACGAAATGTGACAAAACTTTAAATATTTTAAAAGTACTCTCGAACACATCTTGGGGTGCAGATCGCAATTCCTTACTTAAAATCTACCGTTCTGTTATTCGCTCAAAGCTAGATTATGCCTGTGAAATTTATGGGTCAGCTCCTTTTACTTATCTGAAAAAGATTGACACAGTGCATCACAGTGCTCTTAGGATTTGCTCAGGGGCTTTTCGAACTTCTCCAATTCTCAGTTTATATGCAGACTGTGTAGAGCCATCCCTCACTAATATTAGACAACAGCTATCTTTGCAACTATACTATCGAATTCTTTCACATCCTAATCACCCGCTTCATCCTCATATCCGTAGTAATAATGACAACCTCTTTTTAAATCGTCCATCATGCATCCCACATTTTGGTCTCAGAATAAAAAACTATCTTCCAAGCATTTCCCATCTTCCCACCAAAGTTCGTCCTAGAGATCTTTTAAATATGACGCCTTGGAATTTCCAAGTTATTTCTTGCATTTATCCTTTTAAAGGTTTTGACAAGTCTAACACAGATGCTTCCATCTTTAAGACCCTTTTCACAGCACATCGTAACAACTATATGGATTATACAGAAATTTTTACTGATGGCTCTAAGACTGTTGATAAGGTTGGTTGTGGTGTCTTTTCTGATAACATTACTTTTAGCTATGAACTTCCTAACTCTTATTCTATTTTCTCTGCAGAGTTTTTTGCTATTGAGGTTGCCCTTAACTATATTTCATCTCATTCCAATCGAAAATTCATAATTTATACTGACTCAAAGAGTGTTCTTGATTCTCTTTCATCCAACTCTTGTAACCTCTCTTTTATCTCAATTTTAAAAACTTATAACGACCTTCTAAAAAAGGGATTTGACATTTTGTTTTGCTGGGTTCCCGGTCATGTTGGCATTAAGGGAAATGAGGCAGCGGACAGAGCCGCAAGGCAGGCGTCTATTCTCCTAAATTGTCCTGTACCGTACGATGACATTAAGCACACACTTAGAAGCACTTTTAAAACTATTTGGCAACGGGAGTGGGATAATCAACATAATAATAAATTACGAGAAATAAAACCTCAAATTGCAATCTGGCCTACCCTTATCACTCGAAAATCTGATGTTATAATTACTCGTCTTAGAATAGGGCATTCAAGGATTACACATAAATATTTACTACTTGGGGAAGAGGAACCTGATTGTCCGAAGTGTCATTTCTCTGTGCTGACTATTCGCCATTTGCTCACCGACTGCCCTTGTCTTCGTCATCTTTACAGACATCACTTTAATTCATCCTCACCAAACCTGTCGAGCCTTTTAGGTATTACTCCTCATCATCAATTGACAAATTTTTTAAAAAATGCTGGTTTTTATTACGACATCTAATTTTAGTATTTACACTCTTTTTTACATTTTACATCTGTTTTTATTATCTACCTTTCATTATATTTTACATCTGTTTTTATTATCACACTTTCATCATATTTTACATCTGTTATATTATCTACACTTTCATTATATTTTACATCTGCTTTTATTATCTACACTGTATTTTATGTTTTTTGACTTTCCCTTTTAGCTGTTCTTTAGACAATCTGGATGGGTGAACCCATCCAGAAGCTGTTCCTTGTTTTTTATTTAATTGTTTGGCGCAGCATATCCCACTGCGGATTTTGCGCCAATAAAAGCCAACCAACCAACCAACCAACCTCATTTCACAACTCCCTACTCCGTTTTTAATCCTTGGCGATTTTAATGGGCATAATCCACTGTGGGGAAGCCCTGATGCCAACTCTCGTGGAACTATTATCGAAAACTTTATAACAGATAATTCATTATGTCTTTTAAATAACGGCAACAATACTTACTTCCATGAACCAACCAGGACTTTTCACGCAATAGATCTTGCTATTTGCTCTCCTACTCTCTATCCATTTTTTAGTTTTTTTATTGGTGACGATCTTTATAATAGTGATCATTTTCCATTATTTTTATCATTTTATAAATATGACCAGGCTCATCCCAAGAGATCCCATTTTTTATTTGACAGGGCTGATTGGGGTACTTTTACCTTAAATTCATCCATCACTTCCAATATGATTCAAGGTGATATCAATAATGCTGTAACTCAAGTCGGCCAGTGTATTATTGGGGCTGCTAACAAATCCATTCCGAAATCTTCTGGGCATTCAATTAAATATCCAAAACCTTGGTGGAATAATGATTGTACATTAGCGAAAAGGAAGCAACAGAAAGCATGGGGAATTTTCCGCAGATATCCAACGACTAGTAATTACATATTATTCAAACAAGCAAAGGCAAATGCACGGAAAATACGCAGAAAAGCTCAAAAAGATTCATGGATGAATTATGTCTCCAGCATTACAGCAAATACAAGCAGCAAAGAACTCTGGCATCGTGTCAAATATACTAATCACAATATCTCTTTCCTAAACGACAATGGCCAAACTATTACTTCCACTAAAAACATTGCTAATACCATAGGTAAAACTCTGTCTTATATTTCAAGTTCTAACTCCTACGACGAACCTTTTTTGTCTTATAAACATAGGTGTGAACGCTCAAAGATCAATTTTAGTTCCCGCTCTTCTCAAGATTACAATAGTCCTTTTACGTTAAACGAATTAAAAAATAGTTTAAAGCAGTGTCAAAACTCTTCTCCTGGACCTGATGGTATTACTTACCTTATGATTAAACACTTATCAAAACATTCTCTTAATAACCTGCTTCAACTTTACAATAGAATCTGGACTGAACATAATTTCCCTATCGCTTGGCACGATGCTATTGTTATTCCTTTTCCAAAACCTGGTAAAGATACTAGTAACCCATAAAATTACAGGCCTATTGCTCTCACAAGTTGCCTTTGTAAACTACTCGAAAAAATGGTCAACTCCAGGCTGGTTTTCATTCTGGAAAAAAATAGTTTAATATCTTCCTGGCAAAGTGGTTTTCGGCGTGGTCGTTCTACAATTGACAATATTCTTATGTTGGAGACTAATATACGAAAAGCATTTATTAGACGTAACCACTTGGTATCAATATTCTTTGACATTGAAAAAGCTTATGATAAGACATGGCGGTATGGCATTCTTAGAGACCTATTTAATTTGGACTTGCGTGGTAACCTTCCCATTTTTATTAAGAATTTCTTAAGTATTAGACGCTTTCAAGTACGCATTGGAACAGTTTACTCAGATTTTTATTTTCAATAGGAAGGTGTTCCTCAGGGTAGTGTTCTGAGTGTCACGCTTTTCTCTATTAAAATCAATGGTATACTGGGACAACTGCCACCTAATGTTCATGGCAGTCTTTATGTTGACGACCTGCATATATCTTGCCAAGGAAACGACATGCGTTTTATTGAACGTCAGTTACAACTTGCCATCAAGAATATTACTAAATGGACTAATGAAAATGGTTTTAATTTTTCTGCTGAGAAGACACAATGTGTGCACTTTTGTCGTAAACGTGGGCTTCATCCTGATCCCGATATTTTAATTAATAACAGACCAATTTCAGTTGTAGACACTGCCCGTTTCTTGGGTGTTATTTTTGACAAGAAACTTACATTCATTCCACATATTCTTAGTTTAAAGACAAACTGTTTTAAAAAATTAAATATTCTCAAAGTTCTTTCAAATACTTCTTGGGGTGCTGATCGCATTTCTCTCCTTAAAATCTATCGTGCAGTTATCCGTTCTAAAATGGACTATGCTTGTCAGATCTATGGCTCAACCAGTATTTCTTACCTCAAAAAGCTAGACGCAGTGCACCATTCTGCCCTCAGAATTTGCTCTGGAGCCTTTCGCACGTCACCTGTTTTAAGTTTATATGCTGACTGTGTAGAACCCTCTCTCACTGTAATTAGACAACAACTGTCATTAGAGTTGTATTTCCGCATTCTCTCTCATCCACATCATCCTCATTTTGACAATAAGGATTTTAATTTATTTCAGAATCGTCCCAGGTCCATTCCACACTTTAGCTTGAGAATAAAAAATATACTTGCTGACATGCCTAATCTCGACATTCAAGTTCGTCCTCGGACACTTTTAAATATGACCCCTTGGAACTACAAGGTTATTTCATGTCTTCATCCCTTTATTGGTTTTGACAAATCCAATACAGATGCTTCTGTTTTTAGGACCCTCTTTGCTTCTCATTATTGTGCTTATAAGGACTATATTAAAATTTTTACAGATGGTTCCAAATGTAATGATAAAGTTGGCTGCGGGGTTATTACTGATAACACCACCCTTAGCTATAGTCTCCCAGGTTCTTTTTCCATCTTCTCTGCTGAGTCTTTAGCCATTGAGCTTGCTCTTAATTTAATTTCATCACTTCCTAACCGAAAATTTGTCATCTATACAGACTCCAAAAGTGTTCTTGATTCACTCTCATCCAGTTCTTGTACAACCTCTTTCATTTCAGTGTTAAAAACCTATAACGACCTTTTAAAAAAGGGATTTGATATTAAATTTTGTTGGGTTCCAGGGCATGTAGGCATCAAGGGCAATGAGGCTGCTGATAGAGCAGCCAAGGAAGCTTTAAATCCTCTTAATTGTTCTGTTCCATACGAAGATCTTAAACATTCACTAAAATATTATCTAAGAGGCAATTGGCAGAGAGAGTGGGATTTCCAAACTAGTAACAAATTATGGGAAATTAAACCATCTATTTCACTTTGGCTAACACTTGCTCCACGCAAACTCGATGTTATACTTACTAGACTTAGAATTGGGCACTCTAGGATTACACACAAGCATCTTCTCCTTGGGGAACAGGAACCATTATGTACAAAATGTCATTTCAGCACACTTACCATTCGCCATATTTTGACTGACTGTCCCTGCTTACGTCATTTATATAGATTTTATTTCAATTCATCTTCACCAAATCTAACGAACCTTTTGGGCGAAAATCCTCATTCTAGACTCATTAGTTTTTTAATTGAAGCAGGTTTTTACCATGAAATTTGATTACGTTTTGTGATTTTATTTTTTACACTGTTCATCTTTTTTTACATGTTTTTATTTTTTATACTCTGTTAATCATATTTTACTTCTGGTTTTATTGTATACACTGCTCATTACTTTTACATCATTTCATCTTATACACTGTTTTCTTTTGTTGTTTTAACTTTACGTTTGTTTTTTAGTGACCATCTGGATGGGTAAACCCATCCAGAAGCTACACTTTAATTGTACACATTTGTTTGGCGCAGTATGTCCCATTCTGGAACTTGCGCCAGTAAAAGGCTATAAACCAACCAACCAACCCTGAACCATTTCTGTCATACAAACAAAGTTGAACGTTCTACTATCAACATTAATTCTAACTCATCCGAAGATTACAATAGGCCTTCTACTGAAAACGAATTAACCAATAGTCTGAAGAGTACTCGTACCTCTTCTCCTGGGCCTGATGGCGTTACCTACCCCATGATTAAACATTTATCAAAATATTCCCGTAAAAACCTGCTTAATCTTTATAATAGAATCTGGTCGGAGCATGTTTTTCCTATTGCGTGGCATGATGCTATCGTTATTCCGTTCCCCAAACCCCCCCAGGGGGGTACCTTCTTCAGGTATTCAGGGGGAGTCACGCACCCCGGGCCCGAGTGATCTTTCTTTCTCTTCTCTTCTTTTTTTTTTTTTTTTTTTTTTTTTTCCCGTTCTCCCTTCTTTTTATTTCTTTTAATTTTGTTTGTATTTTTCTTTGTTATTATTATTTATTTATTTATTTATTTATTTATTTATTTTTTTTGCTTATAAGTTTTTGGCATTTTTTCTTGCTTGTATTTTTGGTTTTTACGGCCAACAAGGGTTTGGTACTTGTTCTTGTTTATTGTTCATGAAAAAAAAAAATAAAAAATTTGAAAAACTTACCAAAAAAAAAAAAAAAAATGAAACTATACTTACCTTGTTTTCCTCACCTTTTTGGTTTCTACTTACCTTGTTTATTTTCACTCACCTGTATTTTTTGGTCTTGTTCTTGTTGTTTATACTAATATTACTTAACTTCTAACACATTAACCAAGCTGAAAACGGTGTAGGTGTGGCGCTGGTTATTGGGTTGACGATTTGGTGAGGGTCTCACGGTAGTCTAGCCTTGGGATCACACTGGGAGACTGGTGCCCTTGGTGAAGGTGAGACAACGGTGACTACTCGAACGAGAAACACCGGACTAACACGACTACCACATGTGATTCCTGATCTGGGTCGACGGTCTGGTAGCTGGTGAGTGGTTATGGGTGTCCCAGGGAGCGATTCTGAAAACCCTTTGCTTTTCCGTCTGTTCAAGAAACGGGCTGACTTGTGGGACTAAGGAAACCCTCGACCCTTTTTTCTTATCTCAATATGGCGACAACTAAAGGAAATACGAATAATGCGTCTGGCTCGGGCCAACCTATCAAAAATTCAAATGAGAAATCTTGGGCTGAAAGAATGGAAGAGTTTTCTTCCACCCTTAATGAGAGTAATGTTTTCATAAATTGCGAAGCTCGATTTTTTGTAGTGAAGAGAAATGAAGGAGATTTCTTTAAGACTTCTCCTTTTCTAATTCAGAAATCAATTCAATCAATAATGGGTGATCCAAAATCTGTTAAAAAGCTTAGATCAGGTGAACTGCTAATTGAGGTCGAAAATAACAAGCAAGCTAATAACTTAAAAAAATGTACACACTTTGCCAATATACCAGTCACTGTAAGTATGCATAGAACATTAAATGTCTGTCGTGGTGTGATTTCTGAACCAGATCTACAATATATTCCAGAAAGTGAAATACTCGATAATTTGAAAGACCAAAAAGTTATTGCCGTTAAACGAATTTCAATCTTTCGTGATAAGAAGCCTCTTCCCACCAAACACATTATTTTGACTATAGATTCTCCTAAACTTCCCCAGTCAATCAAAGCTGGTTACCTTGAATGCCCTATAAGGCCATACATCCCTAACCCTCTAAGATGTTTCAATTGCCAACGTTTTGGCCACTCAAAGACGTCTTGCCGTGGTAAACTAACATGTGCCCGTTGCAGTGCAATTGGCCATGACAGTGAAAATTGTGAAGCCCCAGTCTGTTGTGTTAACTGCAAAAAGGATCACCCATCTTACTCGAAATCATGTGAAAAATGGAAAATTGAAAAGGAGATACAAACTACTAAAACAAAACAAAACATATCATATCCCGAAGCACGGAAAATTGTGGAATCAAGGACACCCATTGTTGGAAAATCATATGCTGCTGCCATAGTTACCAAAAAAACATATCAGTCTATCGCAATCCAAACTGACACTGTTCATAATACTAGCTCTCCAGTTGTAACTGCATTAAAGAATTCCCCAAGCTTACAATCCAATCCAAATCAGGCTTCTAACTCTTCACAGTCATCTTCATCCAAATCAAGAAACTTAAAGAAAATGCCACAAACTCCTAAAACCTTATTGTCTGAAAAAAGTCTTAACTCTATCTCTCTAAAACATTCAAATTCACCCTCTCGTCTCAATATCAAGAAAAAGAAACTAACAAAATTGCCCACTCCAACAACAAATAAAAATAATAAAGTAAATGTTCCAAAACAAGATGATTTGATCAGCCTCCATCCTTCTGATGGAGAGGACGGAATGTCTACTGCATCAGAGGACAATGACGTGGATGTTATAATCTAAAAAAAAAAATAATAATGACCAATTTCATTTCATGGAATTGCCGAGGTTTTATTAATAAACGTGATGAAATCAGAGACATCATCTCTGATCATCGACCTGTATGCTTCGCTTTCCAAGAAACTTATTTAAGACAACACGATAAAGTCAAAATTCGTGGCTATACCTGTTTCAGGAAATATTTTACACAGTCTGACCGAGCTACAGGTGGGGTAGCCCTTCTGATTTCTAATAATGTACCACACTCCAATATCCCTTTAAATACAAACATTCAAGCTGTTGCCATTCAGGTACACTCTCATTTATTAATGACCATCTGCACTCTCTATCTTCCACCAAATGCATCCATAAACCAGCATGACCTCAATAGCCTCATTTCTCAACTTCCAACTCCCTTCTTAATTTTTGGAGATTTCAATGGACATAATTTGCTGTGGGAAGCCCTAATAATAACCCCCGTGGTCAAATCATTGAAAATGTTATTTCTGACAGCAACTTGTGTATCTTAAATAATGGGGACAATACTTACTTTCACGAACCTTCTAGGACTTTCCATGCAATTGACCTCGCCATCTGTTCTCCCAATCTTTACCCATATTTTAATTTTTTTGTGAGTAACGATCTACATAGTAGTGATCACTTTCCTTTATTTTTATCTTTTTATAATTTCAATGAACATCATCCGGGTAATCCACATTATATATATGACAAGGCCAACTGGACTGCGTTCACTATCAATGCAACTATAACCCATGATATGACTGAAGGTGATATCAACAAAGCAATCACTGATGTCACTAATTGCATAATAAATGCAGCTAATTTTACTATTCCAAAATCTTCTGGGCGTCTCCAGAAACATTCAAAGCCATGGTGGAATGATGAATGCAATATTGCAAAAAGACAGCAGCAAAAAGCATGGGGAATTTTCAGGAGGTACCCAACAACTGCTAATTATATCGCATTCAAAAAAGCAAGGGCAGCCGCACGAAGAATCCGCAGGATCTCCCAAAAAAATTCCTGGATTAAATATGTGTCCAGCATTACCTCCAATGTAACCAGTAAACAACTTTGGCGTCGTGTCAAGAAAGCAATGGGAATATATTCTAATCAAAGTATTTCGTTTTTAAAAGATAATGGTCAAACTATAACTTCTATTAAAAATATTGCAAACACCATTGGTAAAACTTTATCTCACATCTCCAGTTCTAACTCATATTCCGAACCTTTTATGTCTCATAAACGTAATTCTGAACGATCATCAATCAATTTTCACTCCCGCTCTTCACCAGACTACAATAGACCTTTTACAGATAATGAATTAAAAAATAGTTTGAAACATTGCCATAACTCTGCTCCCGGACCCGATGGTGTTACCTATATTATGATTAAACATTTATCAAAACAGTCTCTGAAATATCTCCATCTTTACAATAGGATCTGGACTGAAAATATTTTCCCTGTTGCTTGGCACGATGCTATTGTTATTCCTTTTCCTAAGCCAGGTAAAGATGCTACTGACCCAAAAAATTATAGACCCATTGCCCTCACAAGCTGTCTATGTAAGCTGCTAGAAAAGATGGTACTGTGCAACCGCGAAAAGAAGGCATACGACCTTGGAATAGTTCATTTTGAAGAAGGGGCGGGCGAATGAAATGCAAATGATGCTTGGCGGCAGTTCTTTTCGCCAAACAATTCTTTGACTTACCAGCTTCTTTGGCGCCAATACGAACAGTCAAAGTGTCTATTGTTGCTAATTCAATGGAAAATTGCTAAATTTTTGTCAATTTAAATATTGTTTTAATTATTTCTTATAATTTTTTTATCAGATATGCAGAAAATCGATAAAACAAAATAGCTTTAAACATTGCTTATAATTTGTGTTCACATGTATGTTTATTTCTAGTATTTAAATTAATTGAATCCCTAAAATTTACTCGTTTAGCTTTTAACTTCTCGAAGTATACGTAAAACAGTTCCTTTTTTTTTTTTTTTTTTTTTTTAAATATTCACTATCATGCTTAGTTCAATTATTTAAATCTAAAAATATATTATAATTGAATGTTTTGTAAATATTAACTATCGTGATTAATTAAATTTCTTCCTTTCTACTTTTATTACAACCATTATATGATTATGTCATGTTATTTAATGACAATTACAATAATTAATTTAATGTTTATTTTATCAAAACTGTAACGGTATTAATCATGGTTTCTTTTATTTCATATATTGTAGAAATAAACTTTTTTAAAGTTTAATTAAGTTACTTCTTTCATCCCTTTCTGCTGATAATGATTGTACTTTAAAATTACTTCTCGGAAGCCATTAAGATTACTTTATTTAAAAAAATAAAAATTTCTTTTTGAATGTTATTTGATCGCCGAAACTTTAAAATTTGTAAACAATAGTACCTCCGAACACTTCTTTTAAATAGTAATTAAAAATACCTCCAAACATTATAATTTGAAGTTGTTGATAAACTTAATTTCACACTAAGAAACGGGCTAACAACGCCAAATCTGGAAGCCACTCTACTCTGTGTTACCATGGAAACACAACCTCTCACCTTATTTCATTAATCGAATCATCTGAAAACACGTGATTCGAGTGCCAAGTTATCACGGTTGTGCAATAAATACTAGGCTTGTTTACATTTTAGAAAATAATAATTTGATTTCTCCATGGCAAAGTGGCTTTCGACGGGGACGTTCAACGGTTGAGAACATTTTATTACTGGAGACTAATATTCGAAAAGCTAATGTGAGACATAACCATTTGGTGTCAGTTTTTTTTTGACATGGAGAAAGCTTATGACAAGACTTGGCGCTATGGCATTTTAAAAGATTTATATAATTTGGACTTTCGAGGAAATCTCCCTATTTTTATTGAAAACTTTTTAAGAGTCAGACGCTTCCAAATTCGCATTGGATCAGTTTATTCAGATTTTTATTTCCAAGAGGAAGGTGTGCCTCAAGGCAGTGTCTTGAGTGTTACTCTTTTTTCGTTAAAAATTAACGATATTCTAAAACAACTGCCTCAAAGTGTCTATGAAACTTTATATGTTGACGACCTGCAAATTTCTTGCCAGGGAAATGACATGCGCTTCATAGAACGCCAACTGCAACTTGCTATAAAAAATATCACTAAATGGACAAATAAAAATGGTTTTAAATTTTCCACTGACAAAACACAATGTGTGCATTTTTGCCGTAAACGAGGTCTTCATCCTGATCCTGAGATTCTGATTAATA
Organism: Salticus scenicus; assembly: GCA_963930645.1. NCBI lineage: Eukaryota > Metazoa > Arthropoda > Arachnida > Araneae > Salticidae > Salticus > Salticus scenicus. The sequence continues at coordinate 140,206,609 of OZ005657.1, forward strand.
ACAGGCCAATTTCCGTTGTTGACACTGCTCGATTCTGGGTGTTTTTTTTGACAGGAAATTAACTTTTATTCCTCATATTTCATATTTAAGAATTAAATGTGATAAAGCACTAAACATTTTAAAAGTCCTATCTAACACATCTTGGGGAGCAGACCGTCCATCGTTACTAAAAATATATCGGGCTACTGTTCGCTCCAAACTTGATTATGCTTGCCAGGTTTATGGATCAGCACCTCAATCTTACCTTAAAAAACTTGACACACCACACCACAGTGCACTTAGAATTTGCTCAGGAGCATTCCGCACTAGTCCTGTTTCCAGTTTATATGCTGACTGTGTGGAGCCTTCTCTCACTAATATTAGACAAAGGCTTTCACTTGAATTGTACTATCGCATTCTTTCACATCCCAATCATCCGCTTCATTCACATTTTAATAGCAACGATCATAACCTTTATGTGAATCGACCATCTTGCATCCCTCATTTTGCTCTTAGGATTAAGAACTTTCTTGCAGGCACCTCTCATATTCATACCGAAGTTCGGCCCCGGTCTCTTTTAAACATGACACCTTGGAATTCCCAAGCTATTTCCTGTCTTCATCCATTTAGTGGTTTTGACAAATCTAACACAGATGCTTCCATTTTTCAAGCGCTTTTCTCATCTCATCGCTCTGAATATAAGGATTATGTTGAGATTTTTACTGACGGCTCCAAGACAAGTAATAAAGTTGGCTGTGGTGTTGTCACTGGTGACACCATTTATAGCTATCAACTCCCTAGTACTTTTTCCATTTTTTCTGCAGAGTTTTTTGCAGTTGAAGTAGCTCTAAATATTATTTCGTCTCACTGCAGCAAAAAATTCATTATCTATACGGACTCAAAGAGTGTTCTTGACTCTCTTTCTTCTAGCTCTTGCACTCTTTCTTTTATCTCTGTTTTAAAAACATATAACGACCTTCTGAAGAAGGGATTTCATATCTTGTTTTGCTGGGTTCCAGGCCATGTTGGCATCAAAGGCAATGAAGAAGCAGACAAAGCCGCAAGGCAGGCTTCTATTCTTTTAAACTGTCCTATACCTTATGATGACATTAAGCACACACTAAAAACCACTTTCAGAAATAATTGGAAAATGGAGTGGAATAATCTACAAAATAATAAATTACTAGAAATAAAACCTCAAATTGAAGTCTGGCCTACACTTAGTCCTAGAAAACATGATGTCATAATTACTCGTTTAAGAATTGGGCATTCAAGGATCACACATAAATACTTACTACTTGGACAACCGGAACCTGACTGTCCGAAATGTCATTTCTGTGTGCTTACCATTCGCCATCTGCTCACTGACTGTCCTTGTCTTCGTCATCGGTATAGGCATTATTTTAACTCATCTTCACCCAATCTGACAAGCCTTTTAGGTGCAAATCCTCATCATCAGTTGACAAATTTTTTAAAGGAGGCTGGCTTTTACTTTGACATCTGATTTTATTGTTTACAATGTTCATCCTATTTTACATCTGTTTTTATTGTATACTGGTTTTATTATTTTTGATTTTATCTTATATGTAGTTTTACTTCTTTTTTCTGTGTTTTTTAATGACTTTCTGGATGGGTAAACCCATCCAGAGGCTTCATTTTCTTTTACCTATTTGTTTGGCGCAGCATGTCCTTCTTTGGACCTTGCGCCAAAAAAAGCCATTCAACCAACCAACCAACCGTTCCCCAAACCTGGTAAGGATGCTTCTAATCCAAAAAACTATCGGCCAATCGCCTTGACAAGCTGCCTGTGCAAACTGCTAGAGAAAATGGTCAATAATCGTCTTATCTTCATTCTCGAGAAAGAAAAGTTAATTTCTCCATGGCAAAGTGGGTTTCGAAAAGGCCGCTCGACAATTGACAACATCCTTTTTCTGGAGACCAATATTCGTAATTCTATTATTAGACGTAGCCACCTGGTTGGTTGGTTGGTTGGTTGTTTAATGGCGCAAGGTCCGCAATGGGACATACTGCGCCAAACAAAAGGATAAAAAATAAGGACGCTTCTGGATGGGTTTTACCCATCCAGATGGTCAGTAAAAAACACATTGAAAATTAAGACAATAGGTAAAATAATAAAACACAAGACAAAGATTGAAATAATAGAAAGCAGAGTAAAAAGTGTATAAAATAAAATGATGCAAAAAGTTATGAACAGTGTAAATATAAAAAACCGAAGTAAAAGGAGATGAACAGTGTATATAATAAAAAGATGAACAGGGTAAAATATAAAATCAAATGTCATGATAAAAACCAGCTTCTTTTAAAAAATTAGTCATGCGATGATGAGGGTTCACACCTAAAAGGTTCGTCAGATTGGGTGAAGATGAATTAAAATGTGTTCGATAGAGATATGACGAAGGCAAGGGCAGTCGGTGAGGACATGACGAATGGTTAAAGCACTGAAATGACACTTTGGACACTCAGGTTGTTGTTCTCCAAGTAATAAGTATTTATGTGTGAGTCTGGAATGCCCAATTCGTAGTCGAGTAATAATAACATCGTATTTTCTAGGGGAAATTGTAGGCCAGACTGAAATTTGAGGCTTTATTTCTCGCAATTTATTATTATTATTGTTATTCCACTCCCTTTGCCACATTCCCCCAGGGGGGTACCTTCTTCAGGTATTCAGGGGGAGTCACGCCCCCCGGGCCCGAGTGATCTTTTTTTCTCTTCGTTTTTTTTTTTTTTTTTTTTTTTAACCTTCTACCTTTTTTTCTTTTATTTCAGTTTAGTTTTATTTTATTTTATTTTTTATTTACTTACTTATTATTATTCTTATTATTTTTTTTTTCCCCTAAGTTTTTGGCATTTTTCTTGCTTTATTGTCCTTGTTTGTATTTTTGGTTTTTACTGCCAATAAGGTTTTGGTACTTGTTCGTGTTCATTGTTAATTAAAAAAAAAATTAAAAATTTGAAAAAAAAAAAAAAAAAATGAAACTACTTACCTTGTTTTACTCACCTTTTTGTTTTCCACTTACCTTATTTATTTTTACTCACCTTTATTTTTTGGTCTTGTTCTTGTTGGTTATACTAAAATTACTTAACTTCTAAAACATTAACCAAGCTGAAAACGGTGTTGATGTGGCGCTGGCTATTGGGTTGGCGATTTGGTGAGGGTCTCACGGTAGTCTAGCCTTGGGAGCACACTGGGAGACTGGTGCCCTTGGGGAAGGTGAGACAACGGTGACTACTCGAACGAGAAACACCGGACTAACACGACTACCACATGTGATTCCCAATCTGGGTCGACGGTCTGGTAGCTGGTGAGTGGTTATGGGTGTCCCAGGGAGCGATTCTGAAAACCCTTTGCTTTCCGTCCGTTCAAGAAATGGGCTGACTTGTGGGACTAAGGAAACCCTCGACCCTTTTTACTAATCTCAATATGGCGACAAACAAAGGAAATACGAATAATGCGTCTGGCTCGGGCCAAACTAGTGAAAATTCAAAGGCGAAAACTTGGGCGGACAGAATGGAAGAATTTTCTTCCACTCTGAATGAGAGCAATGTATTTATGACCTTGGAAGCTAGATTTTTTGTGATAAAAAGAAAAGAGGGTGATTTTCTAAGGACATCACCTTTTCTTATACAGAAAGCATGTCAATCAATAATGGGCGATCCAAAGTCTATAAAAAAACTGAGATCGGGCGAACTTTTAATTGAAGTCGAAAATGCCAAACAAGCTAACAACTTAAAAAAATGTAATCAATTTGCTAATATTCCAGTCACTGTTGATGTCCATAGAACATTAAATACTTGCCGTGGTGTCATATCTGAACCTGACCTCCAATTTATACCAGAAGCCGAAATTCTTGAAAACCTCAAAGAGCAAAAAGTTATCGGAGTAAAACGTATATCCATATTTCGCGAAAATAAACCAATTCCAACTAAACACATTATCTTAACTATAAACTCCCCAAAACTCCCAACATCAATAAAAGCTGGGTATCTTGAATGCCCCGTCAGACAATACATACCAAATCCGTTACGCTGCTTCAACTGCCAACGTTTTGGCCATTCTAAAACATCCTGCCGTGGAAAACAGACATGTGCCCGTTGCAGTGCCATTGGTCATGACAGTCAAAATTGCGAAGCCACAGTATGTTGTGTAAATTGTAAAAAAGATCACCCGTCATATTCTAAGTCTTGTGAGAAATGGAAAATAGAAAAAGAGATTCAAACCATTAAAACAAAACAAAACATATAATACCCGCAGCCAGAAAAATAGTAGAATCTAGAACACCTATCGTTGGTAAATCATATGCTGCCGTTACTTCCACCAAAAAAATTTGTAAAACAATAGCTACACAAACTGACTCTCTAATCAATACCAGCCCCCCAGTTGAAACTGTTTCACGTAATTCTACAAAAATACCCAATACTAGCTCTCCACTCGAAACTACAGTGAACAATTCCCAAAACTTACAAGCCAAACCAAATCAGTCTTCTAACTCTTCACAGTCCTCTTCATCAAAATCAAGAAATTTAAAGAAAATTCCACAAACTGCTAAAACCTTATTGTCTGGGAAAAGTCTTAACTCTGCCTCTCTAAAGCATTCTAATTCACCCTCTCGTCTCAATATCATCAAGAAAAAGAAACTAACAAATTTGCCCACTCCCACTACAAATAAAAATAATAAAGGAAATCTTCCAAAACAAGATGATATGATCTGCCTCCATCCTTCTGATGGAGAAGACGGTATGTCTACTGCATCAGAGAATGACGTGGATGTTATAATCTAAAAAAAAAAAAAATCATGACTAATTTCATCTCATGGAATTGCCGAGGTTTTATTAATAAACGAGATGAAATAAGAGAAATAATCTCTGATCATCGACCTGTATGCTTCGCTTTCCAAGAAACATACCTAAGAACAAACGATATTGTTAAAATCCGTGGCTATCAGTGTTTCAGGAAAGATTTTACACATTCTGATAGAGCTACAGGTGGTGTAGCCATTTTAATCTCTAATAATATTCCACATTCATGTATCACTTTAAATACCGATATCCAGGCTATTGCAGTTCAGATCCATATACACATACTTATCACTATCTGCACTGTCTATTTACCGCCAAATATGACCATTCGCCCAAGTGACCTAAATAGGCTTATTTCACAACTGCCGAAACCTTTTTTAATTCTTGGTGATTTAAACGGGCACAGTCCACTTTGGGGTAGTCCCGATATTAATCCTCGTGGACAAAATATTGAAGACTTAATCACTGACAATAATTTATGTATTTTAAATAATGGTGACAATACATATTTTCATGAACCTTCCAGAACATTTCATGCAATAGACCTGGCCATCTGCTCTCCATCTTTGTATCCGTATTTCAATTTCTTTGTTAGTAACAACCTTTATAATAGTGACCATTTTCCTTTATTTTTATCTTTTTATAATTTTAATGATCATCATCCTACAAATCCACATTATATTTATGACAAGGCCAACTGGACTACTTTCACTATAAATGCAACCATCACGTACGAAATGACTGAGGGTGATATCAACAGAGCAATCACTGATGTCACAAAGTGTATTATAAATGCAGCTGAAATTAGTATTCCAAAATCCTCTGGACGTCTCAGTAAAAATTCAAAGCCATGGTGGAATGAAGAATGCAATAACGCAAAAAGACAGCAACAAAAAGCTTGGGGAAATTTTAGGAGGTATCCAACTACTGCTAATTATATCGCATTCAAAAAAGCAAGGGCAGCCGCACGAAGAATCCGCAGAAACTCCCAAAAAAATTCTTGGATTAAATATGTTTCCAGCATTACCTCCAATGTAAGCAGTAAAAAGCTTTGGCATCGTGTCAAGAGAGCAATGGGAATTCATTCTAATCAAAGTATTTCATTTTTAAAGGATAATGGCCAAACTATAACATCTATTAAAAATATTGCAAATACCATTGGTAGAACTTTATCTGACATATCCAGCTCTAATTCCTACTCTGAACCTTTTTTGTCATATAAAAATAATTCTGAACGATCATCAATCAACTTTCACTCCCGCTCTTCACCAGACTACAATAGACCTTTTACAGAAAGTGAATTAAAAAATAGTTTGAAACATTGCCATAACTCTGCTCCCGGACCCGATGGTGTTACCTACATTATGATTAAACATTTATCAAAACAGTCTCTTAAAAATCTCCTTCATCTTTACAATAGGATCTGGACTGAAAATATTTTCCCTGTTGCTTGGCACGATGCTATTGTTATTCCCTTTCCTAAACCAGGTAAAGATGCTACTGACCCAAAAAATTACAGGCCCATTGCTCTTACAAGCTGTCTATGTAAACTACTCGAAAAAATGGTAAATGCTAGATTGGTTTTTATTCTTGAAAAAAATAATCTGATTTCTCCATGGCAAAGTGGTTTCCGACGAGGCCGTTCTACGGTTGCCAATATTTTATTATTAGAGACAAATATCCGCAAAGCTAATGTGAGACGTAACCATTTGGTGTCAATTTTTTTCGATATTGAAAAAGCTTATGACAAGACATGGCGGTATGGTATTTTAAAAGATCTTTTTAATTTGGACTTTCGTGGAAATCTCCCCATTTTCATTCAAAACTTTTTAAGAGTCAGACGCTTTCAAATTCGTATAGGATCAGTTTATTCAGATTTTTATTTTCAAGAGGAAGGTGTGCCTCAAGGCAGTGTTTTAAGCGTCACGCTTTTTTCCTTAAAAATAAATGATATTTTGAAACAGCTGCCGCAAAGTGTCCATGGGAGTTTATATGTTGACGACCTGCAAATTTCTTGCCAGGGAAATGACATGCGCTTCATAGAACGCCAATTACAACTTGCTATAAAAAACATAATTAAATGGACAAATAAAAATGGTTTTAATTTTTCTGCTGACAAAACACAATGTGTGCATTTTTGTCGTAAACGAGGTCTTCATCCTGATCCTGAGATTCTGATGAATAACCGGCCAATTTCCATTGTTGACACTGCTCGCTTTCTGGGTGTTATTTTCGACAGAAAACTGAACTTTATGCCACATATTTTACATTTGAGAACTAAATGTGACAGAGCACTTAATATTTTAAAAGTGCTTTCTAACACTTCTTGGGGAGCAGACCGTCCATCTTTACTCAAAATTTATCGAGCCACTATTCGCTCCAAACTTGATTATGCTTGTCAGGTTTATGGCTCAGCCCCTCACTCTTATATTAAAAAACTTGACACAACACATCATAGTGCGCTCAGAATTTGCTCTGGTGCTTTCCGTACGACTCCAGTCCTTAGTTTATATGCTGACTGTGTGGAGCCTTCTCTCACTGATATTAGACAAAGACTTTCTTTTGAATTGTACTATCGCATCCTTTCTCATCCTAGTCATCCACTTCACTCTCATTTAAACTGTAATGATCATAATATTTATGAGAATCGCCCATCTTGCATCCCACATTTTGCTCTTAGGATTAAAAACTTTCTTGCTGGCACCTCTCATATTCATACCAATGTCCGTTCTCGTTCTCTCTTAAACATGACACCTTGGAACTTCCAGGTTATTTCTTGTCTTCATCCGTTTAAAGGATTTGACAAACCTAACACTGACGCTTCTATTTTTCAGGCCCTTTATTCATCTCATCGCTCTCATTACAAGGACTACGTCGAGATATTTACAGACGGCTCTAAGACAAGCAATAAAGTCGGTTGTGGTGTTGTCATTGGTAACACCAGTTTTAGCTACCAACTCCCTAATTCGTTTTCCATCTTCTCTGCAGAATTCTTTGCTGTTGAGGTTGCTCTTAACATTATTTCATCTCATCATAGTAGAAAATTCATTATATATACAGACTCAAAGAGTGTTCTTGATTCTCTCTCTTCTAGCTCTTGTAACCTGACTTTCATTTCAGTTTTAAAAACTTACAACGACCTTTTGAAAAAGGGATTTGACATCTTGTTTTGTTGGGTTCCTGGTCACGTAGGCATTAAAGGCAATGAAGCAGCAGACAAAGCCGCAAGGCAGGCTTCCATACTTCTAAACTGTCCTGTTCCTTACGAGGACATAAAGCACACACTTAAAAGCTATCTTAAAAATATGTGGCAAAGGGAGTGGAATAACCAAAGTAATAATAAGTTGTATGAAATAAAACCTCAAATTTCAGTCTGGCCTACACTTACCCCCAGAAAATATGATGTTCTTATTACACGACTACGAATCGGGCATTCAAGATTTACCCATAAACACTTACTACTTGGACAACAGGAATCGGAGTGTCCAAAATGTCATAATAGTGCTTTAACCATTCGTCATGTCCTCACCGACTGCCCTTGCCTTCGTCATCTTTACCGACAAAATTTTAATTCATCTTCACCCACTCTGACGAGCCTTTTAGGTGTAATTCCTCATTATCATCTGACAAACTTCTTGAAGGAGGCTGGTTTTTACTTTGACATCTGATTTTATTATTTACAATGTTCATTCTGTTTTTACATCTGTTTTATTGTATACACTGTTTTTTATTATTTTTAATTTTATCTTGTATGTATTTTTGCTTCATTTTTCTACTGTGATTTTTTAATGGCTTTCTGGATGGGTAAACCCATCCAGAAACTACTCTCTCTTTTATCCGTTTGCTTGGCGCAGCATGTCCAACTTTGGACCTTGCGCCAAAAAAAGGCCATTCAACCCTTTGCCACATATTTTTAAGATAGCTTTTAAGAGTGTGCTTAATGTCATCATAAGGAACAGGACAGTTTAAAAGTATGGAAGCCTGCCTTGCGGCTTTGTCTGTTGCTTCATTGCCTTTAATGCCTACGTGGCCAGGAACCCAGCAAAACAAAATATCAAATCCCTTTTTCAAAAGGTCGTTGTAAGTTTTTAAAATTGAAATGAAAGTCAGGTTACAAGAGCTAGAAGAGAGAGAATCAAGAACACTCTTTGAGTCTGTATATATAATGAATTTTCTACTGTGATGAGAAGAAATGATGTTAAGGGCAACCTCAACAGCAAAGAACTCTGCAGAGAAGATGGAAAAGGAATTAGGGAGTTGATAGCTAAAAGTTGTATTACCAATGATAATACCACAACCGACTTTATTAGTTGTTTTGGAGCCATCAGTAAAAATCTCAATATAGTCTTTGTATGCAGAGCGATGAGATGAGAAAAGTGTTTGAAAAATGGAAGCATCTGTGTTAGATTTGTCAAATCCCTTTAACGGATGAAGACAAGAAATAACTTGGAAATTCCAAGGCGTCATGATTAAAAAAGAACGGGGACGAACTTTTGTATGAATATGAGAAGTGCCCACAAGAAAGTTCTTAATCCTAAGAGAAAAATGAGGGATGCAAGATGGCCGATTCACATAAAGATTATGATCGTTGTTATTTAAATGTGAGTGAAGTGGATGATTAGGATGTGAAAGGATGCGATAGTACAATTCAAGTGAAAGTCTTTGTCTTATATCAGTGAGAGAAGGCTCCACACAGTCAGCATATAAACTAAAAACAGGACTGGTCCGAAATGCTCCTGAGCAAATTCTAAGTGCACTGTGGTGTGTTGTGTCCAGATTTTTAAGGTAAGAATGAGCAGCTGATCCATAAACCTGGCAAGCATAATCTAGTTTGGAGCGAATAGTAGCCCGATATATTTTGAGTAGCGATGGACGGTCTGCTCCCCAAGAAGTATTAGAAAGGACTTTTAAAATATTTAGTGCTTTATCACATTTAGTTCTTAAATATGAAATATGTGGAATAAAAGTCAATTATCTGTCAAACATAACACCCAGAAATCGAGCAGTGTCAACAACTGAAATTGGCCTGTTATTCATCAAAATCTGAGGATCTGGATGAAGACCTCATTTACGGCAAAAATGCACGCACTGTGTTTTGTCAGTTGAGAATTTAAAACCATTTTTATTTGTCTATTTAATGATATTGTTTATAGAAAGTTGTAATTGGCGTTCTATGAAGCGCATGTCATTTCCCTGGCAAGAAATTTGCAGGTCGTCAACATATAAGCTTCCATGTACACTTGGTGGCAACTGTTTTAAAATATCATTTATTTTTAAAGAAAAAAGTGTAACGCTCAAAACACTGCGCTGAGGCACACCTTCCTCCTGAAAATAATAATCTGAATAAACTGACCCAATGCGAATTTGAAAGCGTCTGACTCTAAGAAAGTTTTCTATAAAAATAGGGAGATTTCCTCTAAGGTCCAAATTAAAAAGATCTCTTAAGATACCATAGCGCCAAGTCTTGTCATAAGCTTTCTCCATGTCGAAAAAAACTGACACCAAATGGTTACGTCTCACATTAGCTTTTCGAATATTAGTCTCCAGTAATAAGATATTGTCAACCGTTGAGCGGCCCCGTCGAAAACCACTTTGCCATGGAGAAATAAAGTTATTTTCTAAAATGAAAACAAGCCTAGTATTTACCATCTTTTCTAGCAGCTTATATAGACAGCTTGTGAGGGCAATGGGTCTATAATTTTTGGGATCAGTAGCATCTTTACCTGGTTTAGGAAAAGGAATAACAATAGCATCGTGCCAAGCAACAGGGAAAATATTTTCAGTCCAGATCCTATTGTAAAGATGAAGGAGATTATTGAGAGACTGTTTTGATAAATGTTTAATCATCATGTAGGTAACACCATCGGGTCCGGGAGAGGAGTTATGGCAATATTTCAAACTATTTTTTAATTCATTTTCTGTAAAAGGTCTATTGTAGTCTCTTGAAGAGCGGGAGTGAAAATTGATTGATGATCGTTCAGAATTACGTTTATGAGACAAAAAAGGTTCGGAATATGAATTAGAACTGGAGATGTGAGATAAGGTTTTATAAATGGTGTCTGCAATATTTTTAGTAGAAGTTATAGTTTGGCCATTATCATTTAAAAACGAAATACTTTGATTAGAATATATTCCCATTGCTTTCTTGATACGATGCCAAAGCTGTTTACTGCTTACATTAGAGGTAATGCTGGACACATATTTAATCCAGGAATTTTTTTGGGAGATTCTGCGGATTCTTCGTGCGGCTGCCCTTGCTTTTTTGAATACGATATAAATAGCAGTAGTCGGGTACCTCCTAAAAATTCCCCAAGCTTTTTGTTGCTGTCTTTTTGCATTATTGCATTCATCATTCCACCATGGCTTTAAATGTTTACTCAGACGTCCAGAGGATTTTGGAATAGCAATATCAGCTGCATTCATAATACAGTTTGTGACATCAGTGATTGCTCTGTTGATATCACCCTCGATCATTTCATATGTGATAGTTGAATTTATAGTGAAAGTAGCCCAGTTGGCCTTGTCGTAAATATAATGTGGATTTGTAGGATGATGATCATTAAAACTATAAAAAGATAAAACTAGAGGAAAATGGTCGCTATTATGAAGGTCGTTACTCACAAAGAAATTAAAATAAGGATACAGATTTGGAGAGCAGATGGCCAGGTCTATTGCATGAAATGTTCTGGAAGGTTCATGAAAATATGTATTGTCACCGTTATTTAAAATACATAAATTATTATCAGTGATTAGGTCTTCAATAATTTGTCCTCGAGGATTAATATCAGGACTACCCCAAAGTTGGTTGTGTCCATTAAAATCACCAAGAAGTAAAAAAGGAGTCGGTAACTGCAAAATAAGCCTATTGAGGTCACATTGTCGAACAGTCATATTTGGCGGTAAGTAAACGGCGCAGATGGTGATAAGGCGTAGCCACCTGGTATCGGTATTTTTTGATATTGAAAAAGCTTATGACAAAACCTGGCGTTATGGTATTTTACAAGATCTCTTTAATTTAGACTTTCGAGGTAACCTTCCTATTTTTATTCAAAATTTTCTAAAAGTTAGACGATTCCGTGTTCGCATTGGTTCGGTGTATTCAAACTTTTACTTTCAGGAGGAGGGTGTACCTCAAGGCAGTGTCTTGAGTGTCACACTCTTCTCATTAAAGATAAATGATATTCTTAAACAATTACCACCTACTGTACGAGGCACATTGTATGTTGACGACCTGCAGATTTCTTGCAAGGGAAATGACATGCGCTTCATTGAACGCCAATTGCAACTTGCTGTCAATCGCATTACAAAATGGACAAAAGTAAATGGCTTTGCATTTTCTACTGACAAAACACAATGTATGCATTTTTGTCGTAAACGTGCTCTCCATCCTGACCCAGAGATTTTTATGAACGGAAATCTATTTTCTGTTGTAGACACTGCTCGTTTCTTGGGTGTAATTTTTAACAAAAAAATAAATTTTATTCCACATATTTTACATTTACGGACAAAATGTGATAAAACATTAAACATTTTAAAAGTGCTTTCCAACACTTCTTGGGGTGCTGATCGTATGTCTTTGCTTAAAATTTATCGAGCTCTGATCCGTTCCAAAATAGATTATACTTGTCAAATTTATGGCTCTACTTGCACATCTTATCTGAAAAACTGGACACAGTGCACAATACTGCTCTGCGAATTTGTTCTGGTGTCTTTCGCACCTCTCCTGTTGTCAGCCTATATGCTGACTGTGTGGAACCTCCTTTATCTCATATCAGACAACAACGTTCTTTGGAGTTGTATTACCGCATCCTTTCACACTCTCATCATCCGCTTCATCCTTATATAGGCAGCATAGATCATCAACTCTATCAGAATCGCCCCACATGCATTCCTCATTTTGGATTGAGAATTAAAAACATTGTTTCAGGCACATCTCATAGCGATACCAATATTCGCCCTCGCTTTCTTTTCAGTAGGACTCCTTGGAACTCTGAGAGTATCACTTGTATACACCTTTTTAAAGGTTTCGACAAATCATGTACTGATGCATCTGTATTTCAGACACTTTTCACATCTCATCGCTATACATATAGGGACTATATTGATAGTTACACAGATGGCTCAAAGGCAGTTTATCTTGTTGGCTGTGGTGTTGTCTCAAATAATACTGTTTATAGCTATCGTCTCCCTAGCTCATTTTCCATTTTTTCCGCTGAGTTTTGTGCTGTTGAAATTGCTCTCAAATTCATTTCATCTCATAGTCATAAAAAATTCATTATCTACACTGACTCAAAGAGTGTCTTGGATTCCTTGAAATCTAGCTCTTGCTCACCTTCTTTTACTTATGTTTTTAAAATGCATAACGACATTTTAAGAAAGGGATATAACATTTTATTTTGCTGGGTTCCTAGCCATGTTGGTATTAAGGGTAATGAAGAGGCAGATAAGGCAGCAAAATAGGCTTTGACTCCTTTCAATTGTCCAGTTCCTTATGAAGATGTAAAACATACCCTAAGAAGTTTTCTAAAAAATATATGGCAACGAGAGTGGGAATGTGAAAATAATAATAAATTACGAGAAATTAAATCAAATATTGCAATCTGGCCGTCTTTTACACCACGGAAATATGATGTTATTATTACCAGAATTAGAATTGGGCATTCAAGATTGACCCACAAGCATTTACTTCTTGCAGAACATGAACCTTCTTGTCCCAAATGTCATCTCAGCCAGCTTACCATACGCCACATTCTGACCAACTGCCCTTGTCTCCGTCATTTGTATCGCCATTACTTTGGAACTTCCTTACCTAATTTCATGATCCTTTTGGGAAAAAATCCACACACTGAATTAATTAACTTTTTAAAAGACTCAGGCTTTTACAGTCAAATTTAACTTTTATTTATTTATATTTCATTGTTGTCTCATCCTTTTCTAAAGTGACCATTTTCTTGACAATCTGGATGGGAGCCCCCATCCAGATGCTTTTTACTATTAAAACTAAGTTGCCTTAATTAATAACGGTTGGCGCAGAATGTCCTAATGTGGACCTTGTGCCACAAAAAACCATTATCCATCCATCCAATCCTTCATCACGATAACGCCGGGCCATATGCTGCTGTCATCACTCGCCAAAATTTATTGGGCTTTGGTTGGGAGGTTTTACTCCCCCTTCCTTATTCTCCTGACATGGCACCAACTGATTAGCACCTATTTAGTGTGTTGAACAATTCCTTCAGTCAGAAAATATTTGATCTTGATGCTGTCAAAACAGCCATCCAAGACTTTTCACTCGAAACCGCCAGAATTTTACCGCTATGGAAATCGCCTCCTACCAGAAAGATGGCAAGAAGTCATAAATAGCAATGAGGGATTATGCACAATAATAGGTACAGTTCATTTTCGTTTATTTGCTCTTCTTTATGGGTAATAAAAACGGGTAGAACTTTTGCACTCACCCAATATTATGAATTGGACACATATAAGCGCCCCACACATCCAAAAATCTCCTTCCTAAGAAAATTTAGAGCAGATACGCATGAATACATATTTTTTGCCCCCAACCCCCAAAGGGTTGAAGGATGGAATTAAAAAAAATCCTTTTGTAGTGTATGTTAGGTACGCATAACCAGCCCACACATCAAAAACTGCCATTCTAAAATAATTTGGAACAGAGCATGCATACATGTTTTTTGCACCCCCAACCCCCAAGAAGGGATAGTTTAGAATGTCACAAAATCCCATTTTATAGTGTGTGTTGAGTACGCATAACCAATCGTTATATCAAAAAATCGCTTTCCTGAGATAATTTGCTGCAGAGTTGCTCTTAAAACTGTGTTTTCACCTCCCTCGCTCTTAAAAGGGGGAGGGGGAGGAGGAAGTTTCGCAAAATCTTTTATAGTACGTGTTGGGAACGCATAACCAACCCGCACATCAAATATCGCCTTTTTAAGATAGTTTGGATCAGAGTTACGCATGGAAACATATCCCCCACACCCATGGAACATAGAGTGGAATTTCCCAAAATCACTTTGTTTATGAGTACTCAACATATCAAAAAATTCCTATCTTTATATAATTTGGAGCAGAGTTAGTTTTAAAATCCTGCCCACCCCCCTAAATCGTGGGCGGTTAAATCTTGCCTCTCTGATTTGCGAGAATTGTTAACTGATTACATTAAGCTTTACCTCGGTGATTTTTGTATTAACTATTTGGCCGGAACATGTTTTCATCATGCTTATCGGGTACATCGGTCTCACAGACCGCTTTTTTGAAAAAAAAGGAACTGAATGTATTTGGCATTATTTTGTGGCGATAAATTATGAATTCTTGCAGCCATAAATTTACATTCTCAATCAGGGCGTATCATAGGGGTGACAGGGTATATTATATGGTTGATTGGATTTAATGTCGCATTAGTACTGCGCAATGGGTAAAAATGATAACTACTGATAAAATATACCTTTCAAAGGGCAGATAACTCCTCAAAGAAACTCCATTCAATGACTCGCTTGTGAATGAATTGGCTCTAGAAGACATCCTAGAAATAACTCTTCTTTACTTTGAATGACTTACTACTTAAATATATCTGACGACTGGGAGAAAAAAAAACTTTTAATAAATCATCGCAACAAAACTTTACCTAAAATACTTTCAAATGCAACTCGAACACCATAACTCTGTTAGAAACTCGCATCATCCCTAAAACTCGTAACTCTATCCGCAACTTTCTTCATAGCACTCTAATTCTACCAAATACCAACAAAACCAATCGAACTTAAACTTTCAGAAAAACTGACATTTCTACGTAATGTGTCTGTTATCGCTCAAAAATTGAGATTCCTAATATTCTAGAAACATTTTACAGGTTTCTATTCAGCCTTAATGTAAGGGGTTCCACCCCCTGCTCATTGCCAACCGCCAAGATTAGCTTTCTTTGTTTGAGCGGGTTTTACGTTGCACTAGTGCCACGCTGTGGACAATTGGCGACGGTTCGGGACTCGCCCCTAATGATTGTTCTGATACATGCCATCCTGTACATGTTGAGTACATTTTACGTCGCACTAGTGCTTCAGTTAGACATCCTTGGCGTCTTGTACATTTATCGCCAAACGTGCCGGCACTCTGTTCTAGGAATATGCACCCGCAAGTCTCTACACTAAGCCCACAGATTATCATACAGATAGGACAGTGAAGCTAAAATGCGAACCGGAAATATAGTAGCACCACTAGTGTCAACAGAGGAGAACTACATGTATTAAGTCTACATGAATAGCATCTTTGATCGAAAATTGTTTTTCTATTAAGCGAGTTGTTAGTAGTATGGGAAGTTTTCCTTTTCTTAACTTTCTATTGTTTTTGAATTCACAAAATTATCCTCAAAACATTCACAGCTATTTTTCTAAGAAATAAAAATTAATTTTTATAATGTTTAAAAATATGCTTTGTCAAACATATTCATATTCAAAAACAAATTAAAATTACAAACTGTAATTCTGAAATAGCAGTATGAAATCATTAAATATTTAACGTTGCTTGGTTTAAATAATACAAAATGCTTTAATTTTATGTATATTTTCAAAGTTTATTTTGTTAATATTTAGCACTTGCTTCTTAAAATAAATTGCTTTTGACAATCAAGTTTGTAAACTATAATAAAGATGTCAAACGAAAACGTATGTGCAGTTTTCTTTCCTTCACTTTTTCTACTACTTTTAAATTCACAAAATCGTAACATTCATAGCTATTTTCTAAGAAATAAAACTAATTTTTATTATGTTTGAAAATAAATTTTGCCAAACACATTCGTGTTCAAGTATACAAATTAATATAACAAACTGTAATGCTAAAATAGCAGTATGGTATAAAATCTTAAATGTTTAACATTGCTTGGTTTAAATAATATGAAATGCTTTAAAATGAAAAAAATATTTCTGGTTTATGTATATTTTTGAAATTTATTCGCTTAATATTTAGTACTTGCTTCTCAAAATAATTTGCTTTCGACAATTGTTCGTAAACAATAAGAAATTTGCCAAACGTAAACACCAAAACAATGGTTAGTTGGTTGAATGTTGGGTTTCACGTTGCACAAATATTACGATATGAACATAGATACAATAAAACCAGACAAGCAATTGCGTAAGCTGGAGAGCTCGAGAAACTTACAGCCGTTGACAATAGGGTCGTTGCAGTCAAATTTTGGTTACCGAAGAATATACGAGAGTGTCCTATCTGTATAATAATCTATGAACTAAGCCTAACCTTTAGCGGTCTCGGATACCAATGTTCCGGTATAAGGGTTAATCTCGCACGAGAAAAAAAATATGTTATTTGAATTTTCTCTTGCGAGAGAGTCGCTGGGTGAGAGAGTACAATTAGAATGTTGTTTTTTGAAGAGAGATGTGATGCGATGCGAAGAGAGATTTACGAGTGAAAATAAATCTTTTGATACAGTGCGCTGAGTTTTAATTAGTGAGAAATGTTTTTAGTGAAGATTTAACATTTTATTTGCCCGCATATCCGGAGTAAAAATAAATAAACAAGTGAACCAGTTTAATATTGTGAAATATATTGAGTGCCTAAAATGGAGACAAAATTGACTTTGATGAAACGAGAAAAGGCAACGGTTAAAAGTAAAAGCACTCGTTTAGAGAGTTATTGATTCGAAGTTGTGGAACACTTAAGAGATAACACTTTACCGGAAATTGAAGTGAAAATTGAAACGGTGAATGCGATGAAAAGTTGTATCACCAAAATGAGAAACAATTACCATAGTATGACAGAGGAAAATGGTCTAAAAAAATGATGTAAGATTGAAAACTTTTCTGCATAAATTGAATTTAAAAAATTGTGCAAAACATGTTGAAAATCACAATGTTAATGCAGAAGCTTTCTATAAAATTTCACAAGATAAGGAATTACGTAAATTAAGTTTACCCTCTTTTTCTGGCAATTTATACGAGGGGATAACGCTCAAAGATTTTTTTAAGTTCATGATAATGCCAATTTATCAGATGCCCAAAAGGTACAATATTTGAAATCCGCTCTTAAAGCTCATGCTCTTAGAGTTATAAAATCTGTTTCTATCTCGGATCAGAATTATAAAATTGCTTGGTCTCTTCTAGAGGAGAGATATTCTAATCTAAAGAGCAGGTTTTTGCTCATAATAAAATATTTATGTGAGTACCCTTTATTTGAAATGAAATGCGCTCTTAAATTTAGTGGATATTACCTTTGAGTGTGTAAAATCTCTAGAGGCGTTAGGAAATAATATTGAAGGATTTTCTGATGTTTTATTTGTTTGCATTTTGTTACAAAAACTTGACTCATCAACTAAGTTATGGTTTGAACATGAATTTGGAAAAAGGGATGAGATTCCAAAATTAGACGAGTTAATTGAATTTTGAAAAAATATGCTAAAATTTTGGAAGATTCTAAAATCTCCAAGAATAGTTGTCTAAAGTCACATTCAAAAAATGCTGTATTATTGACAAATGTGAAATTGTCTAAGTGCAATTTTTGCTATAAGAATAACCATGTTATATATTAAATGTCCTAAATTTCTAGCCATTTCTGTGGATGAAAGAATTGATTTTGTAAAAAAATCAAAAGTTGTGCTTTAATTGCTTTTTTAATCATAGTGTGAAAAATTGTACGTCTAAATTTACTTGCGATAAATGGGGTAAAAAACGCAATAGTTTGATTCATTTTGAGAAAGCTAACAAAATTTTTTCCAGTGGGGTTTATCCACAGAAAATGCATATTTTTCTTAATACAGTTGATGAAACAAACATTTCAAGTGAATTAAATTCTAATGCAATGAGTTTTGAAGCGAATAGCGCTAATAAAATTCCAGAAAATCAAATGTTTATCGGAGCAAATTGTAAATCGTTCTTGATTCCTAGAAAGGAAAATCTTTCTCCTCAAGGTAGAAAAAGTTACACGTTTTTGTCAACAGCGGTGATAAATATTCGAATGCAAAATGGTGAAAAACTGGAAATAAAAGCTCTTCTTGACGTTGGTTCTCAAGTTAGTTCCCTTAGGGAAGAAATTGCTGATATGTTAGGAATAAAACAGCGAATAATAAATGCTCCTATATCTGGAATAAATTATTCTTTTTTCAATGTTAAACGTAAATTAACTACGCTAGGTGAAAACTCTGATGGTGACTTTAAGAAAAAGGTTGAATCTTTAATTGTAGATAATGTAACAGATCTTACATTGTCAAAACCACTGGATATTAAACAAGTGTGTTTCCCAGGATATATTTCTTATGTTGATCTTCAGTTTTACAAGCCTGGCAGAATTGATGTCCTCCTTGGTGCAAACATTTTTTATCAGTTACTTAAGCCAAATAAGATAAATTTAAAGAATGGAGAGATTATATTGGAAGAAACATGGTTTGGTTCGTTAGTGACTGGTTCTATATATTTAAATGAACAAGAAAGTTATCATTGTCGTTTAGTTAACAACATGGATAATGTACATAATTACTACCGAAATTTTGGGAATTAATCTCTGGGTATTAAAGATGTTGAGTTAAATAATGAAGACAAGGCTTTAGAAATTTTTAATCAAACAGTATCATTCAAAAACGGTCTATACGAAGTTGAATTACCTTGAAAGAGAGATTAGAAGGAATTGGGAAATAAATAACTGTAACACTGCAAAAAAAAAAAAAAAAAAAAAAAAAAAAAAAAACCCTATCTGAGAATCTTATAAAGCGGATGAATCAAGACAATTCCTTATGTACAGAGTATTGTGAAATCTTAAACGGTTATTTAAGTGAAGGAATAATTGAAAAAGTATTTCATTTTGCTGAGCCAGTTGGAAAACCCTTCTATTACTTACCTCATCAAATCGTTATAAGAAAGGAAGTATCACGACTAAAGTGAGAATTGTGTTCGATGCAATTTCCCGTTAACCAGGACAATTATCGTTAAATGATTACTTATATCAAGGTGTTAATTTAAATCAACAGGTTAAATATATTTGGATTCATTTTCGTTGAAAAAAATTGCCTTACTGGCAGATATTGAGAATGCATTTTTGCAAGTTTCTTTATGTGATGAAAGAGACAGAGATGATGTTCGATTTTTCTTTATTGATGAGATGAATCGCCTACAGGTATATAGATTCAGAAGAATAGTTTTTAGTGTCAACGCAAGCCCCTTTTTATTAGCAGCGGCTATTAAAAAGCACATAGAGAGTTACCGGAAAGACTTTCCTATGACAGTGAAAGTACTTGATGAATGCTTTTATGTAGACGATCTCATAGCACGTAGTGATGACGTACCATCTGCCTTTGAAATCTCGACAACTGCTGAGAATATAATGAAAGATGCTGGAATGTCGTTAAGAAAATGGATCCAAAATTCTGAAAAGTTGATGAAAGAATGGGAAACAGTGGATTTTAAACAGTTACGTTTAGAAGACTTAAAAAGTAATTACATCGTGTCCATGGGTTGCTGTGGGATCCGTGCGAAGATTATTTAATTCTGGAAGTTGACAGTCTGCTAGATTTTCTCAAATATGAAAGAAGTACTAAACGATTTCTAATAATGTCTGCTGGTAGAATATTCGATCCACTTGGCCTTGTGACACCCTTTGCAATTCGTTTCAAATGTTTATTTCAAGAGATCTGGCAGAGGAAACTCCCGTTGGATGAAGTGTTACCTCCTGATATTAAGGAAAAGTGGATTCAATGGTGTAGAGAAGCCCCACAACTAAAAGGCTTAAGAGTTTCCTGATATGTATTTGATCCATTCACAAGCGACTGTGAAGAATTGGAGATATAAACTTTTTCAGATGCTAGTGCTAAAGCGTATCGAGCAGCTGCGTATATTAAGCTGAAACTGGCAGACAACGTCTTGATTAAACTTGTAGCTTCAAAAACGAGAGTAGCTCCGTTAAAGAAACATTATCTTCCCAGACTTGAGCTTATGACTGCTTTGCTTGCTGCGAGATTAGCAAAAGGTGAGACGGATGTCATTGATAGAAAACGACGCTATACATGCTTTTTCTGAACTGATTCCCTAATTACTTTATATTGTATCCAAAGCTCAAATAAAAAGTGGAAGCAATTTGTCACCAATCGTGTGAAGGAGATTCAATCTTTGACAACCGAGTGTACATGTCATCACTGTTCAGGTAAAGACAATCCAGACGATATCCTTACACGTGGTGTAAGTGTTAAGACTCTTTTAGACAATCAAGTGTGGTGGACTGGTCCTGATTTCCTAAAGATAACAGATCCGGAGCCTGCAGAACTGACAATTGATAAGAATGACTACTCTAGTGAACTAAGAAAAAATATTTGTTGTAAAAAAGAGGACGTTTCAGTGACTTTAAACATTTTAACAAATTCTGACTTCGTAATTTAACTTCTAAATATGAGTAATAGTTTTACGCATGTTTTACGAGTTATTAGTTTTCATTTCAGGTTCATTCATAATGTAAAGAATCCAGATAAAAAGAAGTTAAGGCATCTGACTTCAGAAGAATTGCATGAAGCAGAAATATATTTGATAAAGCAAATACAATTCAAATAATTTGGTTCTGAACTAAGATGTTTATCTAGGGGTGAGATGGTCGCTTCAAAGAGTAAGGTGAAATGTTTCTTACTTTATCACTACCTTATGCCTACGGGCCGCGGTAGCCCAGTCGGTAGAGCGCCGGCCTCGTAATTGGAAGATTGCGGGTTCGGTACTCGAGCCGGCCAAAGACCGCCGTATACACTAATGGTGGCTGGTGCACGTAAAATCTGTCGTGGCCGCAATGTCCTCCATGTTCCCATTAAAAATTATACCTCTGGGGGTCACTGAAGCGGGAGAGCCATCCCTTCCGTGGAGGATCAAAATTGTGATGGCATGTCTCCGGACCACCTCTAGGGGTGTGTCCCAGACCGTCGCCAATTGCCCATCTGCGCAGCACTAGTGCGACGTAAAACCCAACCAACCATCCTTATGCCTACCCTTATCACTAGAAAATATGATGTCATAATTACTTGTCTTAGAATTGGGCATTCAAGGATTACACATAAATATTTACTACTTGGGAAAGAGGAACCTGATTGTCCAAAGTGTCATTTCTGTGTGCTGACTATTCGCCATTTGCTCACCGACTGCCCTTGTCTTCATCTTTACAGACATCACTTTAATTCATCCTCACCAAACCTGACGAGCCTTTTAGGTATTACTCCTCATCATCAATTGACAAATTTTTTAAAAGATGCTGGTTTTTATTACGATATCTAATTTTAGTATTTACACTCTTTTTTACATTTTATATCTGTTTTTATTATCTACACTTTCATTATATTTTACATCTGCTTTTATTATCTACACTGTATTTTATGTTTTTTGATTTTACCTTTTAGCTGTTCTTTTTTCAGTTTTCTTTCTGTTTGTTCTTTAGACAATCTGGATAGGTTCACCCATCCAGAAGCTGTTTCTTGTTTTTTTATTTAATTGTTTGGCGCAGCATGTCCCACTGCGGATTTTGCGCCAATAAAAGTCAACCAACCAACCAACCATTATGTATATAGATTATCATCATCATCATTGTTTTTATTATTAGAACGCTGATTTAATCGCGAGCATTCTTAGCTATGTATAATGAAAATCTGTTTCATACATTTTTGTAAATTTAATTAAAATATGTTTTTTCATGCCACTTTTGATTGATATTTTAATAATTTCCTAACTGGCAATTTTCCAACTTCTAAAACGTATTAAACGTCACGTGGTTTTGTGGGATAAAGTATTTAACGCTTTTTTAAAAAAATCACAAATTTTTAACTAATTTTGAATCAAGCTGAAAATCGTGTATATATAGGGCTTATGGGTTCACGGTCCAAAAATCTCTAAATTCAATTGAAAATTCAATTAATCTGTGTTTCATATATTGCAACATATTTTTACATTAAATACACGATTCATAAATTCTCCAATATCACTTGAAGAATTTTCTTTTACAACAGAAAATTAACAAGAAATTGTTTCTGAAATATATTGAGATCTGTAAAAAGTTTCGAAATTGCTGTTAATTTTCTTCTTTTGAAATATGAAAACTTAATGAAAATTTGATTATAATAACATATGAGTTGCCAGAAATTTTTTCCGTCTGAAAATATTCATTTTATGAGGCATCTAATTTAGTTATAAAAGCATTTGAACGAAATTTTTTTGTAGAAGCTTTTAAACATGTTAACAACCGTTTAATTATCAAGAAATCTTTATTTTAATAACATATTGGAAATATGAACGATAAGAACAATTATTTTTTATTTACAAAATAATAAATAAACGAAGAATACTTTGCGAGCTTTATAAAAAAGAACCTGGACCGACTTTAATTATTACTTTTGATTTTAATACAAATAAATTATTTATAACATCAGATTAAATGTAAAAAAGAAATAAATGCATATTTTTAGCTGAATGATATGTCGTGTTGTAGGATTTAAAACCAATTGCCTACTATTGGGCCATAAGGATGTGTGAGATTCCCTCCTGGGGATCTTTCTATAGGTACTAGCCTCTATTCACGAGAGTTTCAGAGAAAACCACGGAAAGTTCGTACAGCTAAGCCGACGAGCGTGACCTGAGTTTGAATGATATGCTTTGATATTCTTACTCTGAGTAATGTAGTTTATATTAGTGTAGGTTACATAAATACTGCAAAATCTCGCGCAAAGTGTTAATAAAAAATTTTAATGTCCTTAGAGTGATAAAACTAAAGAAAGGGTTTGCTTGATATCATACATATTAAAAAGACAAATGATCTTTTATACCTCAAACTGCACCAATCAGCCACGTATTTAATTTGTATTTATAAGTTGTAATTTGTGGTATGTTATTACACTGTTAAAAATATATGCTTGAATCAAGTTCTTGCTTATATTTACTTCTGTATATAGTAAGAAAGTATTGGATTCGTGAAAATTTTCAACCTTCTGTTTAAAATGGATTTATATATTTTGAGATACCCTGCACCCGATTTAACCATTTTCAGTAAATGTCTGTATATGTGTCTGTTAGAGTGTGTATGTATCCTAATTTTTCTGGACGCTGTATCTCACGAACCAATGAAAGGAACTTAACCTAATTTGATATTTAGTTAGACCTCCGTGGTAACTGGTACTGATCAAATTTGAGAATCAATTACTCAACTTGTAGTAAGGCTGTTATCCTATTTTTTTTTTTTTTCTTTTTTCCCAAGATTTTTAATATGAAAGTAGAGGACGAAATTTCGTATAAATGAACATAATGAAAATTATTTTTAACTTATCAATGTGAAATTTAAAAATAAATATATTTATAATAATTATCGACAACCAGGAAAAATAATATTGTATATTTAAGGGCATCTTTTCTTTCCTCCGGTGGGGAAGGAGTGAAAACTTTTAGTACAGGTATTTTTTAAAAGAACTCGTTAATACCTTTAAAATGAATAATGAAAAAAAAATCTGAAGAAAAAAAAAATTCTCATATCTATAGGGCGCCTTTCGGCAATTCTTTGCGATGCATTTTTGAAATGAAATCATCTGCATTCATCATCGAAAGTAATTTTGCTAAATCATTTACACAACGTGAATTTATATAGAAAATATAAAAGAATGATGTGTAATGCTCACAACGTAATAGTATTTGAAAATGAGTGTATGTACTTCTCTTAGTTTTAAGTACTGATACATTCTTGATTCTATTTGAAATTGTATAGGTACAAGAATGCTAACTATTACACTGCTTTTCAAAAAAAAAAAAAAAAAAAAAAAATCGAGATCTGATGCCATTCTTGCTAATTCTTATGTAAAACGACTTCCTGAATCCGAACATGACTCCCATTTTGCCCAGTCACCCACCGTTTTATAAAAACACCACCCCTCCCTCAATTATTTTTCCTGTTCGATAATTTTATAACCATGAATTTGATTTGAAGAATGAAAAAGAATTAATTTAACACCTAAGAACAAAAATATATAAAGTTTTAAAAAGTAACATTAATAACAGATTGAAAAAAATATAAGGTATGTAATACATAATTTCAGTGACAAATACCCCCAAAATTTTTCCCTTGTCGCAAATGTCCATGTTTTTTAATTTTCCAAATCTGTACCCCCCTCAGAAGATATGTAACGGTTATAATAACCCTCCCCTCCTAAATATCAAATTTATAGCTATAAAAACGCCGAAAAATGATAAAAATAGGGGGCCGTTCCTAAAAAACGGTGAGTGATAGGACAAAATGGACGTCATATTCGGATTCAGAAGGTCATTTTACATAAGAATACACTGAAATGGTGTTAGAAGCAATTTTCACACCGAACAGTGTTATTTCAGTGCAATAAATTAATGATTTATAAATCAACATTACATTCAGAACTGCCCCTTTATATTTCACATAAATTCTAAACTGAACATTTTTATGTACATTGAATCCTCCATTTTCGAATTTTATGTCATTTATTTTTCGAAATTATATAACTCACAAGGAAACACTCAAAAGGTGTCGTCTTCAAAAAATATTAATATATATATATATGATTCTACTCTTCATAAAACACCAGAAACTGAAAAAATTATCGACTGAAATGAATTATAGTGACCCCAAAAAATTATCAGAATTAAGCATATTTGGCGATTTCACACAGTTAGGCGATTGATTCTGAGTACTTGGCGGAGAAGCAAACCACGGTTCTGTTGTACATGGCAATCTCGTTGCAAGCGAACTTATCACATAGTATAAACAATTGACCGTTTGCAAATTCAAAAGTGCTAAATCGCCAAAAATGCGTAATTTTGATAATATTTTTGTGGTCGCTGTAATTCATTTCAGCCGATATTTTTTTTTTTTTTTTTTCACATTCTGATGTTTCATGAAGAATAGAATCACATATATTTTTTTTCAATATTTTTTGAAGATGACACCTTTTTGAATGTTTTCTTGTCAGTTTTAAATATTACTACTTATGGATTATATAATGATTTATTAACTTAAATCGTCAATTATGCCAACAATTTAATTTTATGTTGATTATTAAAATATTATATTTCGAATTTTTATATATTTAAATGGGCAAAAAGAGCTGAAAAAAAAAATGCTGATAATCCACTTAAAATACTTATCACAAACACATACCATCACAAGTCGTTATTTATATATACTTTTTAAAAAGATGTCTTTTGCGTAATAAGTGAAAAACTTTGAATAAACACCACAAAATGCAAGAACTTGTCACAATTGTTTCGGGTCGAAAGAACACACGAACCTTCGTCAGGTGAACAAATTAAATACGAGTGCTGCATTTAAAGTGGCAACGTACTGCGAGTTCTTGCATTTTATGGTGTTTATTTAAAATTTTGTACTTATTACTTTCTGTGTTGCTTTTTTATAATTCTTTAATGAATTTATATGAAGTTAAAATAGAATTTTTTCCCCGAATAACTATTAAAATATACTTACAATTTTATTTTAAATCTATTACCTTAATTCTGAATATATATAATAACGGTTTTAAATATAAATTCAAATAATATATTTTCCAAAATTAAATTGAAATGAAAAATTCAAATTTCGACTTTCAGCTGAATTAAAACAGATTTAAATCATGCTTCAACTACTGTTGTAGTTGACAATGCTAATTGCTTTCGAATTCTTAGTGGAAAATGTCATTTAATGTCAAGTTCTTGTTTGCTTAAATGGTTTTTTTCACCCAGTTTACGGATAAATTTATTATTTAACAGAATTCTTTTGAATTCTTTGTGTTTATCTTTTCGAAATAAGTGAAGTATAAATCGTCATAATGTAATGACATAAAAGTTTTAAATCTGATAATAATAATTTCTGATAGTACGATTTATTTAGCGTATGTTTAATGTAATAAATATTTAAATGATATATGAAAATTATTCACTTTTACGAAAAATCTTATGGGATTAATTGGTAATTTATAATGAATGTCAAAGATCCGGATTCTAAAATATATCAAGCAAATACCATGTTTTTGATGAGTTCAGAAATAATGAAAAAGCATAGAAAAATGTATAGACAGTAAAATATTTGTTTTTCCATTAAACATCACAGTTAATAAAAACTTAATTCTATCACAAAAGTTTATAAAGAATTAAGTAAAAAACTGTGGAAAATTTTTCCCGATATTAAAAGACAAATAATATATATATTTCGTAAACTGATTTAATAAAGGAATTTGAAAGATATAAATGACATACGACAGATTTTAAACTTTAATATAAAATCAAATAAGTGACGTACGAGAGTTTAGTTTTGCACTACAATGTTTCTTCTAGTAAAAATGTTTAAGAAAATATTGAAAATAGTTTCAGATTTTTCTTTCAGATGGTGCTACTTGTACTTTTGTTTTGTTTATAAAGCGATTCTTGTAGTTTTCTATAGAAACTTTGATCCCAGTAGCTTCTCTTGAATTTTTCTTGTCAGACTATGTAAAGTATGCATCTCTGTGGCTGACATTAAAGCACTGAAGATGCAAAAAACGCATGTAATCTAGTCTCTTCCATAATCAATGTTATCGAACACGTGCATTGAATTATACATTGATTTCTGTTTGAATGTGATTCTATGTTTGTGCGTGCATACATTTTGAAATAAATGCTCTTTATTTGCTTGCCTATGTCTTGCGTTTTTGATGTTTTTTCTTGCTGTTTTTAGGTACAGCACCACCTATGAGAAAAATTTGGAACTAATTATTTTATTTCCTTAAACAAAACATTTCCACGTAAGAAAATTTGGCCCATCCTGTAATTAAGGTCGAATAGACGAATTAATTTTGAGAAGAGTGAAAAGTGTCAGGTCAGGAATTGAAATTGAGGGGGAAGGTTGTCGCTCAAATGTCTTTTTAATTTCTTTTTTTTTTCTTTTTTTTTTTTTTCATTCTGGTTCTAATTAGAGAAGACCTGTAGCTTAAACTGCATTCCAAATTACTATTAACAACAATGCCTAAACCGGGGATTCTATCCGACACTTGACAAATGAAGACTTACACTTTCATTTACATAATGCGTTTATGTTCTAATACTGAACTCCCGATCCATTCAGTGGCTGAATGATTAGTGTCGGTCTTCAGTTAACAAGTGACAGGTACAATTCGGGTTGAGGCAGGGTTGTTCTTAGATTCAGAATACTGTCTAAGCAGTAAGTCTTGGTCTAAATAGCCCCAGTGTACAAAAGGCGACCGCAGATCGACAAACCAAATGAACTAAACTCGACGTCTGACCTTCACTGTTTGCTTACTTAAAAGTTGTAAGTATTCCTCTCTTTTGCCAACATAATATTTTAAAGGAATTTAGCGATAGTTTTGAACTCCAGTATTGAACTGACACACAGGTGTATGTGGGGGGAGGAGGCAAAGTTTAGCGGAAAAATGAATGCAAAAATATAATTTAAAACTACTATTGAAGTCTGTCATAGAAAATAATTTTACAATAATGAACTCGTGCTTTTTAATATCTGAATTTTCATTTTTATAAGAAAAGCTGATATAATTTTCATAACTTTAGTTATGGGGATGATATCAATTTATCCGATTTTTAAAGTGTTTGCAATTTTTAAATATTCGATTTAAGGTAATAAAATACTCAAAAGGTTAAGAAATACAAAAATAATTCATACACATTCCCAAAAAATATACATGCTTAAACGAAGGTCAAATATTTTTAAGGAATATGCTTTTCTTACCTCCTATGCACTATTATTAACACATTCAAGATATTTACGATGAAGAACGACTATTACTTTTAAATGCCTTTTTGTAAAATGCGAAAAATGTCAGTGCCTGCCTGTGTAGTTAAAAAATATTCCTAATGGAAAAAATATACGTCTGTCGTAAAAAAAAAACCTCCAAAAAGGAAACAGATAATTTTATATTAAAAGTTCAGACCTAGAATAAAATGACATTTTTTACTGTGGATGCAGTATTAAAATGTGTCTCGTATTTATATGAACAAGGTAATTAATAAATGTAAAGTAATTTATTTCAGAGTAAACAAAATTATCTCAGAATTTTGAGACTCTGTTTATTTATATTAATAAATTTTAGAGTTTTGGATATTTTATAAAGGCATCATTCCAACATATATGCATGAAAAACGAATTTAAATTACAGACAAATGTGTTAAAATATATCTAGACATTAAAAAGTTTCTACCTTATTTATTTATTTATTTATTTTATTTATTTATTTATTTTTTTTTTTTTTTGGGGGGGGGGGGATATATTCAAATTTTTGTAAAACGAATTCAATCGCATCATTAAACATTCAGCTTACCCGTTGTCTAAAATATCCACAATTCCAGCAAATTTATCAAAATATAGATATTTTTCTGTCTTAGATTTACCGAGCGTATATTGGCAAATTGATCTTCCAAAAGAGTTACAGGAAATTGTTGCATTTACCACACCGTGAGGTACATTTTCATGTAAAAGACTGCCATCTGAAAAACGGCAAGCTCAAATTTTACGGCAATGATTGATTCTGTTCTTGATGAAACTCACACCGATGGCTTCTACGCATATCAAGTTGATATCGTAGTGGGAGCTCAATCATTTGAGGAAATGTTGTATAAACTTAAAAAATTATTTGGTTTATTAAAAAAATATAACATTACTTTATCCCCTAACAAATGCAATTTTTTCTTAGAAGTGAAAAATTATTTAGGAATTTAGTGTGTGTGAACATAAAATTAAACCAATACAATAAAATATAATTAATATCACATCTTTTTCAACTCATAAAACAAAAAGACAATTGAAAAAGTGTATTGGTCTATGCAATTATTATAGATCTTTCTTACCATCTTACGCGAGTAAAATTCAACCTTTCACTAACATAACACCTATAGCGAAACTTAAATGGGAGGAATATTATCAAAAAGTTTTTGATCAATTACAAAGGATATTAATCATCCATTTGTATGTTTATCACAATGGGATAAAGAATTTATATTAAATACTGATGGATCTCAATATGTTATACCTGGTGTTTTATTGCAAGAGTTTGAAGGTAAGCTCTTTTATTTTTCTTACTTTAGAAAATCGCTTAATCAGGCAAAGAAAAGGTATCCACCGATTAAAATTGAGCTTATGGCTCTAGTAAAATCAATTGTAGCCTTCAAACATTATCTTTATGCAAGACATTTTACAGTGTTTTCTGATAGCAAACCTCTCAAAAAGTACAAAAAATGCACACCCTCTATTGATATCAGGTGGTTATGTGAAATCATAGATATAGTAATATATATAGATCTATCATCCCCATGTTATCGTGCAAAGATTTCTGATGCCAGAAAAAAAAAGCTTTCGAATCGGCCATTAAGTGGTATTGAAAAAAAGTTAAAAAGAAAAATGAATTTGAAACTGTATCTGGAATTTTTCATTCACCTTTAGTAAATAAATTATTCATAAATTTTATTTGCTAAAATATTCGTGTGTATTCCCGTTTGTATTCACTCGGGGAAAGACGGCTGTATTTTGGTAAAATCGCCGTCTTTTCCCAAGTGAAAAGGAATCATTTTTTTTCTCCCCAATGATCAATCTACATATTATTACTATATCTATGTGTGAAAAAAGTGAATACAGTTTCACATTTAAACATATACCCAGTAAAATTAAAGTACTTGCTAATTATTTTTCTAGACTTGAGGAAGAATCACCTCAGAAAAATCTAACAACTTACACTGAATTAATTTATAACAGTAAATAAAATCTACCTACCGTATAAAACGATAATGAAATAAGTGAAAATTTTGTCAATGCCATTCAAAATACTAGCAATGATAATCAAAATGATAATAGTTTACCACAATCCAATACTGACCCATTTTTAGAAATTTCTAAGCAATCGTTTTTAAATGAGCAAAAAAAAAAAAAGGACAAAAATATAAGAAATTTTCAGAAAAGTTAAAAATAAGCAATTTAATTGGTCTAACAGGAATTACTTTATTGATAGTAA
Source organism: Salticus scenicus (assembly GCA_963930645.1). Classification (NCBI taxonomy): domain Eukaryota; kingdom Metazoa; phylum Arthropoda; class Arachnida; order Araneae; family Salticidae; genus Salticus; species Salticus scenicus. The sequence continues at coordinate 140,237,396 of OZ005657.1, forward strand.
AAATAACTTATTAATGTATGTAAGTCATGACTCTGGAGAAAATATACCTGTAATTGTGGTGCCTGTTTCTTTAAAGACAAAGGTGATTTCCATTGCTCATTATTCACAATTTGGCATCAAAAAGACATACCAATTTCTTCAAAGAAAATATTTTTCGTATCGCATGTATACAGAAAATTATGCAAAATCATGTGAAAAATGTATGACAGTAAAAAGTCATGTATGTGTCTCTCCAATACTCTGAAATTGCTTAAAGACCCTCAGAAATAATTTCTATGGATATTGTTGGTCCTTTTCAAAACCAGCAATATATCTTGACCATAATGGATCATTTCAGTCGAAATATGGAATTATTCCCCTTATCTGTAATTTCTGCCAATAATGTGACAGACTGTCTCTTTATCTACTATATAGTTAGTTATGGAAGGCCGTCGAATGTGTTTAGAGATCAAGACACGTAATTTTGTTCAGAGGTTTTTGAAAAATTAGCAAAATCACTTGGCATAAAAATTAACCGAAGTATTTGCAACACTCATCCTCAAAGTAATTCTTTGAGCGTGAGAACTAATGCGGGAATTAAAACAACAATTAAAAATCTAACACTCCTGCATAAATCTTTTAAATATGCTATTAGAATCCGCAAAAAATTGTATAATGGATCGATACATACAACCACTGGCTTCCCACCAAATGTACTTCATTTTGGAAGACCGTTATCTTTAATTAGTTAGTTGTAAGGCGACTAAGGCGCTCGTTGAAAAATGATCATTTCTCACTTCAAATATAGCAAGTCCGTGCGAAATTTTCGCACTTTATTTATCTCGTTATTAACTTAAAAATTTTAAATTATTATTATTATTTTATAGACGTCATTTTTAGATCATCACGACGACATATAGACGCAAATTTAATATTTTATTTTTTTTATTCATTTTTTTTTTTTTTTTTTTTTTTCATGTGAAAGCATATTTTATTTTATGCTGAAAAAAAATTGGCAACAATTTAAATGTCTATTTTAATATTTTAATTAATTTTAAAAAATCTAACAAAAAATTCGTTACAAATAAGTTACCGAATGAAAGGGGTGATTTTTCTGAATCCGCCGGATTAAACAACTTATCGATCGGACAATTAGATTTTTTTAAACTAACTAGAGTATGAAAAGTAGGTGGCAACTTGCGTTCACACACAGACAGAGTCCAAGGAAATCTCTTAGCCTTTTTAATTGGGAAAAGGTCAGTCAATGATAAGCATAACTATATATGCTGATTTTTGACACATTCAATCCTTATATTCAAGTTGAACAATTAGACAAAGGCCAATATATTGAATTTATATAATCTGATTTAAATAAAAATTATGAAAAATGTTACAATAACTTAATGCTCAAAAGAAGAATTTTATTTTCACAAAGAGATATTGTTTACAATAAAATTCAGAGATAAATTTAATCATAAATTCACTGGCCCATACAAAATTATTTCTCAAAACACAAAAGTAAACTATAGAATTTAGCATCTACACAACCCCAACAGTAATATCTTTACAGTACATGTTGACAGATTACCTTTAGCTGATCCAAGAAAACAAATTTTGGTTTTTGAAAATTCAAATTTGTCTCCTCAGTCAAATAAAAATGCTTTCCATTATGATTTGCAAAATAGAAATGTATCTTAGTGTCTGTTCTGACATCCACAGACATTGATTTTTTTTTTATTCTGCTAGTCAGAAATTTATTTTCAGTTTTGCATGTTATAATGATTCTTCGAAATTAATGTTTTCTTCATATAAATATAATGATAACAATGTTAAGAAGTGATAATAATAATTATTATTATAAACCAAATTAAACAAAAATCTTGTCTTATTGAAGTAAATGCTGAATTCGGTTTATAAATAGATATTTGATATATTTTCAGTTTGTGCATCTCAGACTTGATCAACCTGTTATGCATAAATTAAGATTTAAGAAGTTTTCTGTTTTGATTTATTTATTACTACACTCATTGAAAAAAAAAAAAAAAAAAAAGTATTCTCATTGCAATCAAATAATACTGCAGTATTTATTAAAGTACAGAACTAGAATACAGTACTTATCCCTGTGGCAGAAATTTATTATGCTTTCTGCGACAAGCCTCATCAACACCAAAATCTTTCTGCAGGAATAGTTTGTGAAGTTAACATTTACGAATTCAAAATAAATTATTTTTAAATAGTAAACAATATTCAGTATAACCAATGTATTTAAATTTTAACTAGGCACAAATGCATATATGTGCACTATTGCAAGAAAACACTTTTTTTTTTTTTTTTTTTTTTTTTTTTTTTAAAGGAAGGTGAAAATAAATCCATTGATCTTAATTGCTTAAAATTTTCTGTTCACATTAATATACAATATTGTTTATAAAATATTCAATGAATTCAAACCATAAAATGCAGTAACACATCAAAAATAATCTGCAATTTTTTTTAAGGCATTTAAATCATGAAATGTCTAAATTAAACAAATGTTACAAATACTTTTAAAATTTCATTACTTTTTTTATATTAAACATATATATTTAAATACACAAATGCACTTATTTCATAAGGTGCAAACCAAACAAAATAAAATATAATACAGAACTCAAAATTAAAATAAATAAAATCTTTTTGTAAAAAAATAGAACCGACTCCAAAAAGGAACTACTACTCAAACAACTAAAAATGAAAGAAATTTGGCAGAAAATGGAACTGTAGATTGCGCCTAAAAGTATAAAATAATTTCCTTCGTCAAACAACCTATAACACTACAATTAATCATAACTTTTGAAGTCGGCGCAAAATTAAATAAAATTTAATTAGTTTTTAAAGGTTTGTCTTTAGATCGGTAGCAACACATGCTGTTGTCTCGAATGATCCATTTTCATGTTTCCTTTATTATTTTATCACTGTATACAATTGGTCCATTAGTAGCATCTACATAGAACAGTGAACATTCTTCACTTTGCGGTATTTATGTTTCTACGAAGTTAGATCATCCTTGATGGCTTTTGATTTTGGCGATAAAAACGTAAGGCAAAAATATACACGCAAGATGTATATTTTCATAATATATATTGTACGATGTGTTGTTTCATATTCTTGATTACTCTCTTGATATACCTTTTTAAAATAATCATGATATCCCAAAGAAATTAAATATTTTTGCCAGATAATTTTGCGGTTTTTCGTTCACCAAGAACGTCAGATGCCAGCATCTTCGCCAACTTTTGCTGCTTACGAAATCTTATTTGTTTTCTTGAATCAAAGTAGTTTTCGGCTGCGTTTTGCAGGTAACAATGGGAGACGTATATTTTGAATAGGATTTGATTTTTGTATTGAATAAAGGTATCAATTTTTATTTAATTTTGCGCCGACTTCAAAAGTTATGATTAATTGTAGTGTTATAGGTTGTTTGACGAAGGAAATTATTTTATACTTTTAGGCGCAATCTACAGTTCCATTTTCTGCCAAATTTCTTTCATTTTTAGTTGTTTGAGTAGTAGTTCCTTTTTGGAGTCGGTTCTATTTTTTTACAAAAAGATTTTATTTTTCTCTTTTCAGTGAAAACTTATTTATGTAGCAGAGCATCAGAAGACGTTCGACGGAAGATTCACAAATCACAACTGCCAAGAAAAGTGACATTACTCAAAAAATGGTTTATGTCACTGAAAAATACATTAAATGCACCCAATGTGAACAAAAAAGTTACATCTCCATCTAGAAAGTTATCCACTCGAGAGACAGTTGTGCCAGTTTTATTCTAGTCAAGTTATTTTTAAGTTGATTTTTTTCAAATGCTGTATTTTTAAATTGTGTGACTTTTCTTGCCTTTATCGGATATGACCAAAAAGCTATCTATTGAACGAACATACGTTAAATTAAAAAGTCTTTAGAAATGTAAAGAAAGGATACGCTGTATTCGTAACCGAAAATTCTGTTAGGCATATATATTGAACTTTACAGTGAATACGTGTCGGTTTAAAAAGCCTATGCGTTAATCGATGTGACCGCTTAAAATAACCCTACTTTGAATTTTACATACCATAAATATCACCCGCTACGCTACAACATATGCAATGTTTTTCAAGTGTGCACAAAATAGGAAATTGTGAACAAACAAATGCACGTTTTAAGCGTTCTGTTTTTAGCATTAATGTCAAAACTATCTTTGCGTACTACATCGATGATGCTCTGCAATTTTATAATTCACTTTTTTCCCCTGTCTTGAAACGTTTCCGAGATAAGATCGCCAACTCCACTCTTTTCCACAAGGTGGCGCTTTAGGCGGTTGAATTGCGTAGCACATGTCCACTTTACTGTACCTACATACCACTTTTATGACTATAGCTGCAGCTCTTCAGCAGTTAAAAGAGTCGGGACTGACTTTTTTGGGCACCCTGTATTTTCTTTTGATCGTAAAGATCTTACTGTTAGATCATAGAATTAAAACTATATAAGAACATTCTGAATACTTAAATAGTGGACTGTAATAAAAACTTGACAAACTAGAGGTGATTTAAACATCACTACTACATTTATTTAAAACTTTAAAAATGGGAGTAAAGAAAGATGCCAGCCTCCCATGAGCGGAGTTACAAAACTAACTGAGCTCCGTAACGAAGGAGCGAACTTTACAGAGTGCGCAGGCCCAACATACCGCCCGGCGTTGAAATGCAAATTTCAAAGAGTTACACAAAATTATACATGATACATAACCATAGAAACATGTGTTGGAAATACAAACTGAATTATAGATTAATCACATTGAAAATAAAAAACAATAATTAACACAATTTTAACTTATACATGAAACAATCTATATATGCAAGATAAGTAAATAAAACCAGAGGAAAACTTATATAGCAACTAGCAGACCCGGCCACGCGTTGCTGTGACTAAGTTATACGTTGAATTATACGGCTGTAAACTATTTAGTACAGTCAAATTATTATTTACGAACAAAGACGTTGTAGCCGATGTAAAAACCCACAGGGTTGAGATTTGAAACTTAGGTCAAAATTTGGAAGCGATTGATAAAAATTTTCGTAGTGTTGATATTAAGCACAAATCAATTTTATTGTAGGGTCCTATAAATTTAATGGAGAAGTGATATATATTATTTCTAATGCTACTTTGGATAAAATTGCTAAAATGACTAATATATAAATTAAATTCTATTAAAATTCAATTAAAATAAAAGTATAAAAGAAACAGACGATTTTAAAATCAATTTTTATGGAGGAGTGAAATATAATATATGCTATAATGGATAATTTTACTATAAAATGACCTCATCATTTTAAATATTTTAAAGAGGGCAACAGCTGTAGTTATAAAAAGGAAAACAATAAGGCTAAACCAGAAAAATAAGTAAATTTGATAAATATTTTAAAACTTTAAAATTGGAAATCTTATGAAATATTGGACATTTAAAGTAAATACGTGTATCATTTTAAATAGAAAAAGATTTTGGAAAAGTTTAGTGTATTTTAACGAAGTGATGAGAAGTTTTTGAGTATGTTAAAATTTTAATAGTAAATTCAAGTTAATAAAGATGGGAAACATTGAGGATTAAGATAAGAATAATTATAAGATTAAAAAAAAAAAAAAAAAAACTTTTTATATACCATGCTTTTAAATTTTAATATACTAATAATATACTAATTAAAAGGAAAATAAAAAATATTCTATCATAGTTTGAAGTCAAATTTGTTTTCAAATGTCTAAATAAAATATCTGATGTAAGATACTAATATTTTGCAGCGGAATAGATTTCATTTCTGTCATCCTTGGCGAAAAAAAAAAGAATATCGCCAAATTATCTGGCGAAAATATTTAATTCCTTTCAAACATCATGGTTATTTTAACAACTTATATTAAAAGAGTAATGAATAATATGAAACAATATTTCGTACAATATTACATGTCATACATACGTACAATGAATAATACATATTACATTTCGTACAATGCATACATCTGGCATGTATATTTTCGTGTTACGCTTTTGATAGCCAAATAATAATAATAATAATAATAATAATAATAAAAGCCAAGGGCGACAGAGTTTTGAAATTTAAAATTAAAATTTTGTCAATTTGACAGCAAAATAATTCAATCTAACACCCGCGATAACTAATACATATCTATACCCAAATATAAGGATTAAAATCGGGAAATAAATTTCCTCGATTTTTAATAATTTCTTACAAAAAATCCAGTGGGCAATTAACATAGGAAATCTTTTTCTTGGCTGCACAGACGGTCAGTGAGTCACACTTCATTTGCGTATAGAACTCATAGATATAATATAGCATATATAGAATAGAGTGATCATTGGGGAGAAAAAAGTTATTCCTTTTCATTTGGGAAAAGACGACGTTTTTACCAAAATATGGCCGTCTTTCCCCGAGTGAATACACACGGGAATACATACTAATATTTTAGCAAATAAAATTTATGAATAATTTATTTGCTAAAGGGGAATGGAAGACTCCAGATACAGTTTCAAATTCATATTTCTTTCTTTCTTTCTTTTTTTTTTTTTTTTTTTCAATACCACTTAATGGCTGTTTCCAAAGCTTTTATTTATTTTATTTTTTCGGCATCAAAAATCTTTGTACGATAACATGGGGATGAGAGATCTATATATATTACTATATCTATGATAGAACTACATTGGCACTTTATCAATGTGTATAAAATCTTTAAATTGATTATGACGTCCATTTTCGTGAAATGCATAATTTAACTTTTTATAATTTTTTAACGTTCACGTTTGATTAAATGTATTTATTTTTATGTCGAAAGAAAATGAACTCGTATTTTTTTTTTTTTTTTGGCAACAATTAAATTAATGGAACTCACAGATATTTTGGAGCAACTTTAATAAAGGTCTATAATTAACAAATAATTGCAATAAAACAATATTGTGACAATAAATTGAGATAAAAACTATCCTATCTCTCAAGTTGGACCAAACTGCACACAGTGTGCAAAATTTCATTAAAATCGGTTCCTTAGTTTAGGAGTTTACCCCGGACAAACATCGTGACACGTAATTTATATATATATACAGATATTAAGAAAATTCAGTATTATTTCTTTCTCAATTTTTAATAGTTTTTTTTTTTTTTTTTTTTTTTTTTAAGTACAATAAATACTGTTTAAAAATATATTTTACAATATACCATTTTTTCATATCTAAATAAGAATAAAACAAATGTCCATATTATAAATTGTCATTTTTCTCAATAGAATATAAACAGTAAGATGAAGTTAATATTTTGATGATTTAGTTTGTATTAACATTTATCCCTTATACGAAAATAAAGCAAGAAAATAGTAAAACACTATAATAACTCAACAATGCATATTTTTAATTTTCAATAGGCAATACTGCTATTTTGCCAATGGATCGTTTAAAAATTCCATGTTTAGTTTTAACATTAAGGACACGGACTTTCTGGTCCGCTCCATAAACACATTAACTATTCTGCCAAGAATCCATTTTCCTACAGGAAGATTATCTTCCTTAATAACAACCATGTTACCTATTTTAATATTATTTTTTGCTATCATCCATTTGTGTCGCTGCTGGAGAGTGCTCAAATAATTATTTTGCCATCCCTTCCAAATACGCTGAGATAGTTTTGTAGTTTTTTGCCAAAGAGTTAATCTGTTATCGACAATGTGGGTCATACTAGGTTCTGGGATCGCCGTGAGAGGTCGACCAACTAGAAAGTGTGCAGGAGTTAACACCTGCAAGTCATCAGTATCCTCCGATAAAGGAGTCAATGGGCGGGAATTTAAAATGCTCTCTATTTGACAAATTATAGTTAACAACTGTTCGTAAGTTAATTTATAGTTGCCTACAACACGTTTAAAGTGATATTTAAAAGACTTGACCGCAGCCTCCCACAGGCCACCAAAGTTGGGTGCGCGAGGTGGGAGAAAATTCCATTCAATGGATTCAGAAGAGAGAAAATTTGTGAGTTCACTATCAGGTTTATTGAGTAAATTATGCAAGCGGCGTAATTCCAAATTTGCACCCAAGAAATTCCTTGCATTATCGCTAAACAATTTTTGTGATTTTCCTCGTCTAGCGAAAAACCGTTTGAGTGTGGCGATGAATGCTTCAGAAGTAAGATCACAAACAAGCTCTAAATGAACAGCCTTTGTGACCATACAAACAAAAATGCATACATAGACCTTATGAAAAATTCCTATTCGCCGACCCCGATATTTTATAAAAAATGGGCCGCAGAAATCCACCCCTGTACAATTAAACGGGAAATTAAAATTAACCCTTTCCTTGGGCAGATTGCCCATGATTTGTTCAGCTGTTACAGGTTTTGCCCTAAAACAAACTACACAATTATGTACAATTTTACGGCAATTTGATCTCCCTCTTAAGGGCCAAAACTCCTCACGAACAGAATAAAGTAAATTCTGAGGGCCAATATGTAAGTACTTTTTATGAAAATGCACAAGTATCATATCCGTAAATTTATGCCTAGGCGGCAGTACAATAGGAAATTTTCGATTATGACTAACACTAGAATTACTCAATCGGCCTCCCACTCTAATTATATTAAGTTCGTCTAAAAATGGATTTAAATTTCGAATTTTACTTGTTGCAGGAATTCCTTTTTTCAAATTTTGAACGTCTTCTTTAAATTCTTCTTCTTGAACTAATCTAGCTAAAATTAACTTACTTTTACTCAGTTCCTGAAGAGTGATAGGTCCGCGTGTCTTCGAAGATGGGTTCTTGGCATTGTTAAAAAACCTAAAAATGAAACTCAAAATACGAATTAATTTACAAAAAACATTAGTAATGTAAAGAAGATTAACTAAGAACGTTTCTTTTAAAGTGACCAACGACAGCTGCGTTGGTTTTACTTCAGCTAAATATTGATCACTAGAATCCGTAATGTCATTATTCGAAAGTTGTATAGGCTCATGATGAAGAAAATCTGGTCCATTGAACCAGAACTCAGAAAGTTGATGAGGAGGGCTTCCTCGTGAAACAAGATCAGCTGGATTTTCGGTTGACTTAACATGCCTCCAACAAAAATTCTTAGTGAGTTCCTGGATTCGAGATATTCGATTAGACACAAAAACCTTGAGCACGTGGGGTGATGAGTTGATCCATGACAAAACGATTTTAGAATCGCTGTATAGATATACAGAGCTTAATTGTATATTTAATGATGTGATTACCTTTGATATCAGTTTAGATAACAATTCAGCCGCACAAAGTTCTAGGCGAGGTATAGTCAATACTTTAAGAGGAGAAACTCGGGACTTACTACACAGTAAGCTCACATGTACATCGTTTGAACTAGTGATCACACGTAAATAAACCACTGCGCCATATGCCTCTTGTGACGCGTCCGAAAAGCCGTGGAGCTGCAGTTCATGACAATTAGAGTTTGAGAACACGAAACGTGGGATCGTAATATCTTTAAGCTCGTTTAGAGCATTTCGGAATTTTATCCATTTGTTTTTCTCTTGTGTTGGAAGTTCCTGATCCCAATCAATTTTCAAAAGCCATAACCTCTGTAGGAAAATTTTAGCCTGTACTATCACTGGTCCTACTAGACCCAATGGGTCAAAGAGTCTCGCGATCTCTTTCAGAACACCACGTTTGGTGATTGTATTGCAATAGTCTGATGATACCGTGAAACTGAAATTATCATCTTTGGGATTCCATTTTAGCCCTAGTGTTTTCACCGAAGTTTTATCATTTTTTTCGAAGTGATAATCTTGCTCACTGTAAGGGACTTGTTCTAATAATTCTCTGGCATTTGAAACCCATTTATGCAACTCTAGTCCACCAGCCGTTAACATTAACACCAACTGTTTCTGGAGTTCCAGAGCAGACGACACTTCATCAGTTCCCGTTAGAATGTCGTCAACGTAAAAATCCTTAAGTGTGGCGGCAGAAGCTAACGGATAATTAGCCCCTTCATCACTAGCGATTTGTTTTAGTACACGAGTGGCCAAGTAAGGAGCACATTTTGTGCCGTATGTTACAGTTAATAATTTATAAATTTTAGGCTTTTCCTTAGGGGTTTTATTCCAAAGAATACATTGCCAATTACATTGTTCAGGATTAACCCATATCTGTCTATACATTTTTTTAACATCCGCAGTGAAAACTATTTTGTGCGTACGAAAACGTAATAAAATGGCACACAAATCTTCTTGTACTACACCTCCATTTAATAAACAATCATTTAATGATAACCCATTGGTAGTGGGTGAACTGGCGTTGAATACAACCCTTAATTTTGTAGTACTGCTATCAGGTTTAAGCACAACGTGATGTGGAAGAAAATATTTAACAGTGTTTATTTCATTATCATTTAATTCTCGCATGTGGCCTAACTGTTCATATTCATGCAAAAAATTTACATACAATTCAGAAATGTTGGGATTTCTATTTAATTGTCTGTATAAATTATTTAACTTTTGTTTGGACGAATGGAAAGAATCTCCCAATTCAGAATTATTTTTCATTGGTAAGTTCACTATGTACTTCCCGTTATCATCTCTGCGATATGTTTTCACGAACTGCTTTTCACACTCTATCTCTTCCTTATTTCTCAAACTAGGTGAATCTAGTATATTTTCAATCTCCCAAAATCTTTTCATAATATTTTCTAAATTGGAGTTATCTGACTGGGAAATAATGGCACAATACAATGGATGTGGAGTGCCTTGAACAGCTCCACTAAGCACATATCCAAACACAGTATCCTGTAAAATTGCACCCGTTTCAGGAATTTTGATTTTATTGGTTAACATTAATTCAAAAAATATTTCGGCCCCAATCAGTAAATCAACATTGTTGTTATTTTTGAAAAGTGTTTGATCGGCCAGTTTTATTCCCTTTGGAATATTTAATTTTAATGTATTAGAATAGTTTATTGGTAACGCATCAATAATTTTTAGAACAATCAAAAATTCCAGATTAGCTGAAAACGAATTATTCTCATTTGTTATCAGTGCTTGTGTTTTTGTTTTTATATTTATCGGAATTCCTGACAACGCCGAAAGAGGAATGTTTATTTTTTCTTTTTTCAGTCCTAACTTATTTACAAATTTTGCTGTTGCAATATTAGACTGTGAAGCGCTATCAAGAATTGCAGTAGCTGGGTGATAAAACCCGTATTCATCTAACACAAAAACTGTGGCCGTCGCTAATATAACTCTTTTATTTTCAGAAACAAAACATGTAATCGGCGCCGACTGATTGCTTTCAGTCGATCCACCTGCTGCATCTAGCAGACGATCGCTATTAATATCACAGTTTGTTGGGGGGGGGGGGGTTGCACTCTCTTTTGATAACGGAAGTAATAAATCTTTGTCTTTATGAAGTAATGAATGATGTCTGGAGCCACATTTACTGCATACATACTTAGAATTACATTTTGCTATTTTGTGGAATCCGAAGCAATTTAACCAAAGATTATTTTTTCGAATAAATTCATATCGTTTTTCTGTTGTGAAATTCAAAAATATATCGCATTTATATAGCGTGTGAGAATTATTTTTACATAATATACAGAAGTTAGAATTATTTCCTTGGGTTTTTACAACTAAACTTCTGGGATAACCAGACTTATCAGTAGTATATTTTGAGGACTTAAGCGGTAAATTTCGATTTACACTGTCTAAAACTGAACACTGTTTTTCTAGGAATTCTAGAAACTGATCAAAGTCAGGAACGTCGTTGTTCTTTAATGTAAGTTCGTAATTTTTGCGAGTTTCCCTATCCAACTTTTGCAAAACAATGTTTAATAACATAATATTAGAAAGATTATCGCGTTCATATTTCAATACTTTTAACACTCTTAAATTCTTTAAAATACAATCCAATAATTTTCGTAATTCTTTACCAGATTCATGAGTTATTTTTTCATAATTAATAATTGTTTTGATATGAGCATCTATTATAGTTCTTTTATTTTCAAACCGTTGTTCTAATGTTTTTAACAGAGAATCGTAAGTATCATCACTGGTTTCTACTGTTTTTGCTTCGCCTTTCAACGCAGCGCGTAAATAAAAGAGTTTTTGATTTGCAGTTAATAAAGGATTATCATTCATTAAATTTAGAAACTGCGTTTTAAAAATGTTCCATTCTTCAAATTTTCCTGAAAATGCAGGTAACGGTATTTGGGGTAAATGCATACTATGATTTGGAACCATGTTTCTTTCAGCTCCTAACGAGCTATTATTTGAGTTTATATTACTCACATTTTCACTACAGTTAATTAGTAAGGTATTGAATCTTACCTCTAATTCTTGAAATTGAGAATCTAGCTCACTTAACTCTTCTTCTATTGTAGGAAACTCATCATCCTTTGCCACTTGATAGTACTCCACTTTTAAATCTTCAAATCTATTTTGAAGTTTTTCTAAAATTGATATTCTCGAAGTTATTTCACCTTTTGTGGTTAATTCGTCATTACGAATATTGATTAACTTTGTGAATTGGGATTTGATATTCCCTTTTTTTCTATTTAATGCTGTTAAAGCCATTATTGTTTTCTTTATGAAAACGAAACTGTGCTGGTTACGCTGTGGTCGCACGGACCAAAAAATGTTAGACCATAGAATTAAAACTATATAAGAACATTCTGAATACTTAAATAGTGGACTGTAATAAAAACTTGACAAACTAGAGGTGATTTAAACATCACTACTACATTTATTTAAAACTTTAAAAATGGGAGTAAAGAAAGATGCCAGCCTCCCATGAGCGGAGTTACAAAACTAACTGAGCTCCGTAACGAAGGAGCGAACTTTACAGAGTGCGCAGGCGCAACACTTACAGTGGGACGTATTTCAGACCAACACCTTTACAATAAAACAAAAAGTATCAAAATCGGATCATCCGTTTAGAAGTTATGAACTAACAAACAAAAACAAAAAAACATACGCTTTGAATTGAGAACCTCCTCCCTTTTGAAGTCGGTTAATTAGAGCATTTTTTACGAAGTTATAAGTTTACAAACACCACCAACAACACATAGCTCGAATTAAGAACACCCTCCTTTCTGAAGTTGGTTGAAAACTACTTTGCGCTAATCGATGTGACCTTTTACAGTAACAGTACTTTGAACCACAGAGTATACGTGTCATCCGCTACGCTGTAAAGCGTGCAACGTAGTTCAAGTGTGCACCGTGTAGGAAATTGCGAACAAACAACTGCACGTTTTTAGCGTTCTATTTTTAGCAATAATGTCTAAAAACTGTCTTTTCGTAGTAAATCGATGATACTCTACAACTTCGTAATTAACTTTTCTCCCATCTTGAACCGTTTTTGAGATAGGAGCACTAATCCTGCTGTTTTTCGCCAGATGGCGCTTTATTTTCTTTAGACTGTAAAGATGTTATAATTGGACCTACTTCAGACCAAGATCTCTACAACAAAGCAAAAGTATCAAGTAACCGTATTTTGAACTATATAGCGTATGTCTCACCAGCTACGCTACAACGTGAGCAATGTAGCTCAAGTGTGTATAGTGTAAGAAATTGCGGACAAAAAAAGGCAAGTTTTTAGCCTTGTACTTTTAGCATCAATGTCAAAACTATATTTTCGTACTAAATCGATGATGCTCTGCAATTTTATAATTCACTTTTTTCCCCTGTCTTGAACCGTTTTCGAGATAGAAACGCTAGCATGAATGTCTAAACTATCTTTTTGTACTAAATCGATGATACTTCAACTTTCTAATTCACTTTTTTTCTCTAGAACCGTTTCGAGATAGGAACACTAACTCCACTATTTTCCACCAGGTGGCGCAGCAAGCGGTTTAACCTTGTACTGCAGGGCCAATTTACTATACTCACATACCATTTTTATCACTATAGTTGCAGCCGTTTAGCAGTTAAGAGAGTTGGGACTTTATTTTTTTGGGCACCCTGTATTTTCTTTAGATCGTAAAGATATTACAATGGGACCTATTGCAGACCAAGATCTTTTCAACAAAATAAAAAGTATCAAAATCGGAGCACCCGTTCAGAAGTTATGAGCTAACAAACATAAAAAAAACATACGGTTTGAATTGAGAACCTTCCTTCTTTTTTTGAAGTCGGTTAAAAAAGTAAAAACTCAAAAAAGTAAAAATTAATATAGAATACTGATTATTATAATGAAATATAAATAATTTACAACATTTATAGTTTTTGAGACTATTAGAAAGATGCACGATAACATTCTAATACACAAGATTCCTTTTTTATATTATATACAAATAGCATAAAGATGTGTATTTGAACTCTGAAAAATGTGATTTGACATTAAAGAATTCAGAATGTATAATTATACCATCATTTAAGTACATAATGTAAAACAGAATACAAGATCAAAGCAACAAAATTATAGACAAAGCATAGTCGAAATATTTTCATAAAGATTGAGGCAAATGAAATATTTAATTTTTAAGGAAATGTTGAAATCTGAAATGTAACAGATTTCATGGATAAAATCTATAATAGAAAATAATGATTACAGATGCATGAAATAAATAAAAATCAATTAAAAGTAATATTTGATTATTGATATCTATACGAATAAGTAAATAAAAATAAATAAATAAAAGCATTTGCTGTTTAATTAGTACTAGTATCGCCCCAGTGGTCGAAACTCGACCATTTTTTTTTTTTTTTTTTTTTTTTTTTTTGCAAAGCGAGGCAAAGCAAAGTTATTGCCTTGTCCTAAACGGAATGCAATTGCAACACAGCTGCAGCAATTGTTTATCGATATTCACTCTAACTGAATTAGCAGAGTTTTACTTAATATAACTATTTCTCTCTGTAGATATTAGCCTTTCCTGAAATGAGAGAAAATCGCAACGTGAAAACGCCCCTTGTTGTGTGATACAGCCCAGAAGCTAATAGGTACCATGTCAAACCAAGGTCCAACCGCAAGTATCAAATTCTGTTAAATTAATTCGGTTGGTTCATAAAGTACAGTGTTTGAACAAAAAAAAAAAAAAAAAAAAAAAAAAAAAAAAAAAAAGATATTTTTCAAAAATGGTCGAATTGAGTTCGAGAAATTTCAAAACGTGTAACTTTATCGAAAACCGAAAATCAAAAACTTTTCTGAATCTTATATTTTCTACTTATATATGCAGAGGAAAGAATAATAAACCCACTTTTTAAAAAATAAAAATAAGTAGTCAATTTCACTTAATTAAAATGCAAGGGAATCTCAAAACGTGTAAATTCATCGAAAACTGGAAATCAAAAGTTTTTATGTATCTTCTACTTGCTTCTTCCACCCACAAAAGTTAGCAATAAAGACACTTTTAAAAAAAATAAGTAGCCAATTTCAGGAAATTGAAACGTAAAGAAAGCTCAAAACATGTCAATTCAGCAAAAAACGGAAATCGGAATTTTTTCCGTATCGTCTACTTATACATGCAGCAGTTAGTAACAAATCCATTTTCCTTTTATTTAGTATATTAGTTGAATATTTATTGTTTAAATATCACCCTTTGAAATGAAATGTTTATGTTTACATTCGAAACTGGAAGTTTGCCATTTTTTTTTTCTGGAGTTTTGTGATTTTAAATTAAAATTTTATCAATTTTACAGAAAAAATAACTCAATCAAACACATGTAGACAGTAACTTATATATAACTATACCCAAATATCGGAATTAAAATCGGCAGATAATTTCCGTTATTTTTTAATCATTTTTTACAAAAAATCCAATGGAAGATTAACATAGAAAATCTTTTTCATGGCTCCATGGACAGACAGTGACGTCATCACTTTGCTTGCGTATAGTGGTGCTACATTATACAAATTACTGTGTCTATGGTTTTATTTGAGCTTTATGAAATTGCCAGATTTAATAACTTTCTACTTTTAGGTATTTTTTAATGTAAAGGAATACGTGTATAAAAGGGAAAAATGGGGGAAAATGCATAAAAAATAAATGTATTTTTAAATACCTTCTTGACATCGTAAGAAAATAATATTTGTATTCGCACCTTCCGGCTAACCATACCTTTCGAATGATACCATTTTCAACCCTCTACTCCCATAATTAATATGTTAAAAAGGGACAACAAATTTTATGCTTGCCTATTAATATATAGATTTATTCAAAACAATTACTATTAGATAAAATTCCTTTTGCTTAAAAAAAAAAAAAAAAAAAAAAAAAAAAAAAATCAACAAAACTTTTGGTTTGATTTTTATTCAAAATAACTATTTAATTTTCAATATTTCAATTAAAAAAATAAACATTTTTTAAAAATGCAAATGTTTAAAAATGAAATGAACAAGCTGTAGAAACTAATGATAAGAGTATTTTTGTAAAATAAATTAATAATTTTTTTTTTAACGACTTCATATGCTTAAACAACAAAATTTCAAGCTAAGAATTTTAATCACAATTAAAATAATTAATGATTAGTAAAGAAAAAAAATTAGAGAAGTTACCAATTTTATAACTTAAGATACCCATTAATATTTATTGCTAAGATCTTTTACTACAAATGAAATGCTAAAAATCAATAAAGTATATTTAAGCTTAATTTCTTAATTTTCTATTTTTTGAAGCAAGGTTTTGAGCTTCATTTTTTATTTTGTGTATAACTACAGACGTTACAAATTTCCCCGTAGTCTTATTTCTGTATATATTTGTGAAATGTATTGCATAGTTTGAACCAAACAATAAAATTAATGCAGCTTTAAAAAATGTACATGTATTTACTACTAAGCACGTATGAACGCTTCGCATACATTAAAGAAAAAATAATCACTAGATACAACTATTTTGTTATGCATGAATCTGAAAATGCATGAAATATGAAATTCGGAAAATGGTCGCAAAGCCACATTCTTTCGAAAAAACATCTTTTTGCAATACAATAAATACACACGACACGAGCGGCAGGCGAGGGGCGAAAACAAAGTTTGGAGACACGAAAATGAAGTTCCGATGTGAAGTGTTTACCAGTGAAAAGTGTCGATACACCGAATTATATTACCGCATCACGAATCGCTAATGCATGCCGGTATCAAAGCTAACACAAGTGAGTTACATCCGCTTTATCTCCTCTCCTTATTCAGGATTGAGGCGATCGTATCTGCAGAAACGAAAATTTGTTCTGCAGAACAGTTTATAAACCATTCTTTGAGTTTCTTTCTCTCTCTCTCTTTCTCTTTTTTTTTCTCTCTTTCTTTCTTAAAAAAAAAAGGGAAAAATTTATTTTACTTAAGTAAAATCTTTCTGCAAGAACATTTCTGTTTCTGCGACATTGTCGCCGTGTCTCTGCCACGGGGGTACTTATTAACCCTAGAACAGTAGTGTACGTAAATTTTACGTGCGGTTTTCCTTAATTGTAAACATTTTTCTAGTTTTCAAATATATTTTTAAATACAAATTATTATTCAGTTAATGAAAAGTTAGTAATATTGTTTAAAACAGCGAATAATTACACAAATATAAAACCAATATTAATGTAATATAAGCAAATAAATCTAATTTTACATGAGCACGTAAATTTACTTATCTCTAGTGATATGAACACGCTAGTGTTATAGGGTTAAAATATAGAACTAAGCCTAACGGTCTATCTGTATAGGTCTGAAATATAGGGCTTATTAAAGTATAGGACTTTTTATAACATATTGTTGAAAACAGTTATCTACATTTCAATTGAGACAATTTATTCCTTGCTTATTCTTTTTTTTTTTTTTTTATGTTCATGTTATTCATTTGTATAGTATGTTTATATATTGTAGTAAGAATGCGCATTTGCATATTGCCATTTTAAGAGTTGAGATATATATATATATGCATCATTTTATGTTTTTTTTTTCGTGCCTAGTGGGGAGAGTATGTAATGCAGAATTAAAATATAGGAAAAATTCTGCATTCCATAAAAAATATTTATTTATTTATTGTTAAATAAATAAATATAATGTAAATATATCATCTAATTCATTATATTAAATCTAACCCATTTCCTGCAATCGAAAAATAATTTAATCCTCCCTATTCAGTAATACATATATATATATTTCATTTCGATTTTTTATTTATTCCCAACGGTCGTTCGTAGATGATGCAATCAAACAACAAATGTCATAATTATTCCAACGCATTCTTTTTATTGAACAACCCTTAATATTTTGAAATACTCTCCTTATTAATGAATATTTTCACCAAATTTGAAATAAAAATAAAGTATAAGCTCTTATTTACAATATATTTTTGAATCGCCAATGTGAACGATTTCCGGCCTATTGTGTAACTCTTGGCACGAAAAAGACATTCCAACGTTTCTTCTTATTATTAATTTTTTATGCAAAAAAACAAAATAACGGTAATTGCTTTTGCTCGGAGACGTATAAGGAATGTTATATAAAAATTTAGTAGTTTTTGACATAATTTAATGGTTAATTGCGAATAATGAAACCTTTGTAAAAGTGAACTTGTCTTTAAGAACTCAACTTATTAGCATGCAATATCTAATTAAAAATGTTTGATTGTCCATTGCTTACTTATAAATTGATGAAATGGATGATATTCATAAAAATAATACTTTATGGAGATATGTGAATCTTCATCAAAAGTTTTTTCTATGCTGATTTGTATTCTGTAAACAAAAACTTGTGGACTCGTAAAGCGAATGTACGAGGTCATTACAGTATCTAATGAAATATGAACGTTTTTATTAAATAATTTTTGATTGCGCATGCGCAAGATTTATCGAAATTTTACTTGTATAATTTAATAGCCAAAAGTATTGAGCTACTTTTATAAAAACTCCAGACAAGTATCATGTAAATTCAAAAAATTGTACGTGATAGAATGAACCGTTATTCAGTTTTCCTCAAAAATAAATTTAAATTGTAATGAGTTTTACTCACACTTCTATTTTATTGTTTGAATGAATACGGTGTTTGTTGATTCAAAATATATATTGATAAAACCACTTATCATTTTCCTTACTTTTGAGAAGAACTGAAATTCGGGTTTTCATATGAGTAGCTCATTACTGCTGGATGTTATATTATACAAATGAAATTTCGTTAAAACTTGCTCTTGCGTAATTAAAAATTTAGTAAAAATGCTCATATGTCATTAGATATTTAACATTTTTGTATCCTGATTTCAATATGCTGTGTCTATAGTATAACAAGTTTTTTTTAAATGGCTTTGTACTGGGTTTAATACCCTGCTTATTATAGTTTTTTAAAAAATGGCTTTTTTTTCCATAAGCATTTCATATATGGGTATAGCTTCATAAAAAAAATTATATAGATATTAAAAAGAAGCCTCATAATCACATGCTAAAGGTAAAATGTATTTCGAGCTTTACTTTTTACAAGGTGATCCCAAACACTTTTCTTTTTATTTAACCTTTCACTGGTGCCATCTTTTCTTTTCAGGGAAAACTTTCATTGAAATATATAAAGTACCGTAAACTGGGGTGACTTTCACACCCATCATGTTTTTTATTTGCTGCCTATATTTTGCTCATGTAATGCGAAATGCAGGTCCAAAGGGTGTCAAAGTCAACCCAGTTTACGGTACATGAGCGAAATATAGGCAGCAAACACAAAACATGATGGGTGTCAAAGTCATGACGCGGTGTCAAAGACACCCCAGTCTACGGTATAACATGTTATTTACAGCCCTGAAGTTTCAAGATAATTCGTCCAGTATTTTGTTCAGATATTTGATAAAACGTCTAAAATCGAAAGTGTCTGGCCATTCATGGAAAGGTAGTATAATCCTCACAAATTTTATTGCTTATATCTTTAAGTTTGCTCTTAAGTAATCAGAAAAAAAAAAAAGAAAGAAATACTTGAAATGGATTTTCTATGTAGGCTAGATCGGGGTTAGTTGGCCTGCTTTTACTTCTAAATTTTTTTTATTTTTTTATTACAGCTCCTTATTTTAAATTTATATTAACGTTAACGTTATCGGTGTATGTTCAGGAAGACTTCTCAGATCTCCATAATAATGCTTGGAAATAATAAATATCCGTATTAGTTTAGAAGCTTAAACTGACACATCAGCCAACCTGCCTCAATTGCTAAGTTTACCCACATCATATATTTAACGTTCTGATTGTGAACAAGTTAATATTCAAAATTTGTATCAAATCTTAATTGTTATATCGTGAGAACAAAAACACAATATAACCTAAAATTAATTATTTATAGAACATTTCTTAATGAAGCTATGCAAAAATATAAATGAAGCTATGAGAAAAATAGTACCTAATTAAATAAATAAATAAATAAAAATCAGTTTTATAGTTTTGCAGTTAATTGCTTTTACAAAGGTGGAAAGTTATTACGGATTATCCGTAACCTTAATAAGGAAATATTTTTTTGTATTCTTTTATAATAACTATATGCGACCAAATCAGACAAGTTCTAATATTTCTTTATAGTGGTATGAAATTTAATTAATGTGGGTAAGTAGGAAACAACAAAATACCTTGCTTGAAACTTGTTTGACTATTGCTTTAAAATTAAAGCGATTTTTATGTATGATGTTTTCGAGAACAAATATTTAGCCAATTTACGAAGAAACAATTTATTTCTTTGCCTATTTATTTTGGAGCCATAAGTTATAAATCGCATACGAATTTACACCGTGCAGTATATTATGATCAAGATTTTGTGTTGGGACATGTACTTTCTGCATTAATGTAAAGTTAAATGGAATAAAATTTAAAATTGTTAAAACAATTTTTATTTTCACTAGGATGTACTATTAGGAGAAGTACAAAATTATTCCTAAACACAACATTATATGCAATATATCTTTATAAGCTGCCAACCATCTCTTTGTCAAAGAAAATCTTTTATAGTTTGTTAAATTTAGCTTTCGCAAATATTGTCTTCAATATTTAACTACTCGTGTTTATATCCTTGTTTTAAAAATACATTTTAGTGAAAAATATTTTAAAAAGACTTAATTAAAATATTTTTTCAATCTCTTCGTATACAATTTTCGTTCATTATCACAAACAAATTTCTAA
The DNA here is from genome assembly GCA_963930645.1 of Salticus scenicus. Lineage (NCBI taxonomy): Eukaryota > Metazoa > Arthropoda > Arachnida > Araneae > Salticidae > Salticus > Salticus scenicus. The sequence goes on from OZ005657.1 coordinate 140,258,456, forward strand.
AAGCAAAATAATGAACAGAGCTGCCAACCTAATCCGGCAAATTGTTTGTTCCGCCCCTTTTCCTACACCACTTAATTTTTAGAATATTTGTTTTCTTAATTCATCGTAAATATATTTGAAGAGAATTACTTTAAAAGTTAAGTGGTGTAGAAAAAAGGGCGGTACTAACAATTTTCCGGATTAGGTTGGCAGCTCTGAATGAAGCTTTACAGTCAAAATTTTCAAAGATATAGCTATAGTCATCTATATGCCTTTCAGTCCCGAAACACTTTTATCGTAAAACATTACATTCTTCTGTTTTTGCAAACTGAAAGAAAAATATGGATTATAACCGACATTTGTTGATTGAAAATTATACTTTACACATTCTACTAATTAGCTCGATCGTTCATTTTCTGATTTTATTACATACGACTGTTCCAGATGCAAAACTGTAAGTGGATGCCGTGGATGTCTAACCCGCACGATCGTACGGTCTGGGTTGGAAAGGGTTATAAATAAAGCAAAGAGTTTGTTGGCGGAACACATCCAGGCGGACCACTCCTATTTTTGATTGGTCTAGATTTAACTACTTTAGTGATAAAAGTCGGCCATTTTTTTTTTTTTTTTTAAGTAAAAAGTGATGAATTCTTTTAAAAGATACTGCATAGATGTTATACTTTTTTAAAAGAGTTCTAAAAACGTTTCATTTTTTGTGAGGACACTATATGCATCAAGCTATTAGATTTAAAGATATTACTTTGCAAAGTTGGTGATATTATTCAGTTGCTTTTGATGAAGGTCGGCCATTTTTTTTTTAAAATAAAAATTGATGAATTTTTTTAAAAGATACTGCATAGATGTTATGCCTTATTTAAAAAGCTCTAAAAACTGTTCATTTTTTCGGGGGACGCTATATACATAAAATTATTAGATTTAAAGTTGTTACGTTACAAAGTGTCACAACGCGATATCATTCGATTTTTTTTTTTTATCTTATAAAGAATAATTAATAACTTTTTTAAAATTTTCAGTTTTGAAGCTCTAAGAGCTGCAATTTTTAAAGTACAGCGTATTTATTTCCTATGCATATTCCATTAAATTTGTAAAGAATTGTTCATTCATTCTTGAGAATCATTTACATAAGACCATAGAGCATTGTTGCAAAACGAGTGCAAAACGGAAGAAATGTTTTATTTGTAATTTAAGTTGTAATATGTTATTTTTCCTTTTTATTTAAAAGGATTTTTTAATTATGTTACAAAGCCCAAAATATGATATAAAAAATAAGCAGTGTTTCAATTCTTTTGAAAATCATTTAAATTTAGTGACCAGCGAAGCGGGCGTAGCCTGCTAGTAATAATATATTGCAATGCCAATATAATCTCACACGCTGGTTCACGCTAGATCTTTTTATTTTGTTGTATGAAAATTATCTTATCAATAACAAGTAAAAATGCAGCATACAAACTAGTCAAAACATTTTAAATATTTTAGATGCAAATTAAATACTTTGTCTCCATACTTAAATGCTCTGATGCGAAAAATATGAGACGCATAAATTAGATCTTATTTTCAAGTATAAGAATATTTTAATGAAATTTCAAAAAGCTCTAAATGGAAAGTCGTGTTCTGTTGTGAGTTATATGTGTTGAAGTGAAATGTTGAAACTGCATTTAAACGTTGGTGAAAAATATAATGAATGCTTTTCTAAGATTTATTTTCAGTTAAATGTTAGTAAGTTGATTAAGTCAGTCTTCCAAAGGAGGAAAATGTGACATTTCAAAAAATATTTCATGAAAATATAATGGAAAATAAACTGTCATGCCTTGACAGAAATATATATTTATTCCAATTTAAATAATGCATTATGTATTATATATATATATATATATATATATTCACTATACTTGTTAATTAATAGAAAAATTCTCATGTTCGCTTTAATTTTACCTTTAATTTTAAAATATTAAGTCATGATTTTTTAAATTCATTTTTATTATTTCTTTTTAAAAATTTATATAATTTTACTATTTTTAATTATCTTTTACAGTAATAGTTAAAAAATACTATTTTAAATTATCATTCACCATTTTTTGGTTATCAATTAACACAATAATTACTGCTTTAAAATATCACTCGACTCTTACACTCTTCATAATCAGGTACAATCACGTGCTGATGGTTGCTGGTTTTTGTTTGGTAATTTAATTATATTTAGCTACTTTGTAATATTTAAGGATTTTTTTTTCAATTTCTTATTTCAATTATATTCCTTGATATACCTAATTGTTGTTTTTAAGTTATCACTTTGTTAGCTGTTTAATATTATTGGTTTAATAGACTTTTATATTATTCTATAGTTTTATGTAAATCAATACACAAATGGATGTTGTTTGGTAATTTATTTAAAATCTGCTAATTTTCTAGAAGTTTTTTTTATTTTATTTTACTGCTATTTTCCCCTTCTTATTTGCATTTTAATTCCTTGTAGAAATCAACGAGTTTCTGGGAGATGCTAATGAGATTTTAAATGATCTCAATTATAACTGTCTCAAAATCAACTCGCTATATTTTACCCTGTTGCTATAATTACCTTTGATAAACGTATTGCAGTTTTGCGGGAAATTTTGGAAAACGGGAAATTTTTTTGGTGGAAATTTGAAAAAGGTAAGCATCTACAGTACATAAATTCAATAACTTGCAATTTTTCATAAAAATACATAAAACTAAATATGTACTTATAATTCTTTAATAAATTGTCTAAAAAAATCAATTAAAAAATGAATATTATATAAATATAAAATAATGCAATTTTGAAATAGATAATTTTATAATGATTACATTTCAGTTTATTCCTATTCATTTTGTTAAGTCTTTGTTTTTCGTTTGAGTTGGCGTGCAATGAGCTAACAATGCAATGTAGTAACATATAAATTCGTTAATTTGCAATTTTTCATAAAAAAAATAAATAGAACTAAATATGCACTTATAACACTTTTAAAAAATGTCTAAAAAATCAATTACGAATCTATGTAAATAAACATTGCATAGACATAAAATAATACAGCATTGAAATAGTTAATTTTAGAATGATTACATTTCAGTTTATCATGCGTATTATTCAGTATTTGTTTTTCGTTTGTGTTTCATTTTAGGAACCTTAACCCATTTACGTAGCATAGCAAGTCTGTCTTACTAGCGGCACATTCTTAGCTTTAATACCATATACAGTGAAACTTTGATAATTCGAACTTGTTTAATTCGAAATTCTGGATAATTCGAATTTTTTACTCGGTCCCTTGAATTTTGCATTAAAATGTTTAAAAAATTATGGATAATTCTAATTCTATTTTAGATAATTCGAATTGTTCATACAATTACCTTTAAAATATTACAATAAAATTTGTTCCCGGGATTTTTCTCAGCTAAAGTGCATTATTTTTTTTAACAGAAATACAAGAGAAGCCCCTACCTAGTGCATCAGAAGATATGATTCATATACATGAACTTCGAGGGTTTTTTTAATTGAAAGTCATGTCTAATGTAGAAGTTTCTATTTTTGAATCAATTGATAGGTTGAAGTCATATGCCATGACGCAAAGATTGTACTTAAAGAAGCAATCAAAAATATCTGACAATTCATTAAGAAGTGTTGAAAAATGAAGCTCGTAAAAAATATTGATTTAATGGGAAAGGGGTGTTCTTAGATATAAAGTTTATGTGTTAAATCAATGATCGTAGAGTTTCAATTTTTTAATTCTCTTCTTTTTGACAAAATAGTATATGTAATTTGAATTTTTCTCTGGACCTTTCATCTTCGCTACTGTATATCCATGTTAATCACATAAAATTTTACTAATAATTCTAAAATATGATTTCAAAGACAAAATGCAGAAAGATTACTAAAATATAGTTTTCTTACAATTCCTGGTATGTTCTCCATTAATATATCTTGTGGAGCTTACTTTTACTAATGTTGAAAATCAGCTCTTCAAAGATTCTATAAAATTTAATTATTTTCTTGAAGAAAAGTTTTAATCAAGAAAGACTTTTGCAAATTTAAAATCTCATTTAGAATAATTAAAGAAACAAATTACATAATGAATCTCGAAACCGAAATTTGCTTTGAAAATTCTGCGTTTAAAGAATCTTTTGAATTAAACTAGATTAATGATGGAAAACTATTAGAGCAGAATAAGATACGTATTTAAGCGCATGTATCATAATAAAATTCTTTGCTCCAACTAATAAGATTTAATACAATTTTTCAGCTGTCATTCGGATTTTTCTTAACTGTTCTTAAAATTAAAAATGACGTTGTTGGAAAATAATTATATATTCCAGAAAGGAAAGTTTCTGTAATTTTTCAAGTTAGACTAAATATTCTAATATCAATGAATTACTTACATTTTTAAAACTAAAGGCTTACATTTTACAAAATATTGTGCTAATTTAGCTGTAACCAATATTTTTAGAAATTTGGTGTTCTAAGATTCATCATTTTAGTGGGGCTTACTGCTAAAATGGCATTGGGTAAATGGTTTAACTTATTGAACCAAATTTCTAAAAATATTCGCTGCACCTGATTTTTTTTCTTTGTGAAACGGTGAACTTTAGTTTTAACTGTATCATCCTGTAAGGATGCTTAGGAAGAAAAGTCAATTGGTCTATGGGAACTTCTGTTTCAAATTTTGCTGTATTCAAAAGTAGAACTCTAGATATGTTTAGCATTTTGTTTACAAAATGACCAACAAACCTTAAATCTTACTTTTTTTGTTTTTCAGTCTTTAGTAACTTAGTTATAATATATATATATATATGTGTGTGTACATTAAAAAAGAGAAAAATTATTTTCAAAATACCTAATCGAATGAAAAAATTATCAGAAATTCAAAATGAAAATTAATTTCTTCTTGTAAAAGCTTGGATTTTTTTCCTTGAGTGGTGATAAAAAATATAGACCTCGAAAATACAATATGCCACTCTCAAGATATCTAAATCGATGGTGCTGGTGTGCTTTGGATTAAGACCAATTATCTGCACTAGGGACAAGGGCCTAAGGGGGAATGCCCTCCATGGGTATCTTTCTAAGGATCCCTAGACCTTATTCACACGAGTTCCGTAAAAAATTACGGAAATTTCCGAACGGCTAGGTAGATGAGCGCGGCCTGGGATCGAACCCGACACTTTCCGTCTACCAGCTTTGAGCATAGAATCGCTCGGCAACTGGTGGGGGCGATATCTACATCGAAAAGAAAATAATCAAAACTTTATGAATAAAATCTTTTATATTAGAAAGTTCTCAAAACTAGTCATCTCTTCATAAAAGTGTAAGCCAAAGGTAATAGGCAAATTTAAATAAATAAATAAATGGATGCTAAACAGCAGGTGCAAGGTGGTGGCAGCAGGTGGTCATTATTCTTTAAATATCTCAGAAATTGTATCACTCTAAGACGAGGGATTTGTTTCACTTTTCTCAATAGACGAAGGGCAACTTTTTATTTTCTAAATATACGTGATGGGGAAAGACAAACCGTATAAAAAATAAGTTTTATTTTTTAATATCTGTACAGAACCTTGTACATAAAATTCCGTGCATGAAAATTACTCTTCGAGTAAACCAATTTTGCATTTGATAGTATGTTTCTATGACTCTTCATTAAGAGATTACTTTAACATCTATTTTAAGTCCCCTTGTATAGAAAATTTCCTTTATGCATGGCAGGAATATGCCATAAAATCTATAACGACAGTCCATTCTAATTTATATTTAAAATAATTACTTTACACTCCCAAACATTAATATCTAGCAGCCAAATAAGCACTGACATGAAATAATTGGTATTTAAAATAACTATCCACGATTTTTAAATGATAGTTTGTGTTCTATAAGAAACATTGTTTTGGAGTAATATATATTTACAGAAAAAATTAAAAAGCGAACATTTTTAAACGTTTCAAATTAAAATAATTATCTTACAAGAATAATAAGTAAATACAAAATATGCATTAAATAAATTTGAAAGATACAGCTCCAGTTCCAAATATCTGAAAATTAAGCTCTACCTCAGTTTAAATTTGTGATTTTTTAGATATTTCTTATAAAATTTTCACTATGAGTCCCCTCCCCCTCCCATACACACACATTTTAAAAAATCAAAATTAAATGTGTACATGGTAAGGGCTTATAATTAAGATAAAATTCTTTTAACAAAACAGTTTTCATTCGCTTATTTAAAGTATAAAAGGTAAATAAAATGCATCAAACTTTCAAAAAGTAATGTTTTTTCACAGTCTACCAATAAGTATTTGGACACATTCATATTTAGACTTTTTGTCAAATAGGGGAGACCGGGGTAAAATGGACCACTTTTGTGAATTTTAAGTGCTTACCCACAAAGTAATTATTTTTGGCTATTGAAAATATGTGTGCGTATTACCTATATATTGGGGTTCATATTGCACTCAGTCAAAAGTAATAATTACATTTACTTTTTTTAATATATTTAAAAATAGCAACTGACAAAGTGGACCTTTTTACCTCGAGCCCGGAGTAAAATGGTCCATGTCACGGATACTATGGACCATAGATAAAATTTTTTAAAGTATATTAATGTAGTATGTTTTTTAATAATATAAAATGTAGAAAATATTATATTTGTTTATGTCTTTGATTCATATTCTTCGACCACATTTGATGAAACCATGGAAGCATCTGCGTAAGCGCTAACTCAACGAGACCAATGCTGATATATGGGTAACAGTCAACTGACTCGGAGAAAATGAGCAATAACAGAGCACGGAATTGCTGGATGTTTTCCAAATTTCAAGCTGGCATCCCTCCAACATTTTGGACGCGTCCTCACTACTAGTTTTAGGATATGTGGCTGCACTGTACAAACAATGTATGTTAATGAACATTAAAATTAGAAAATTATACACTATTTTGTGTCACTGAAAGTCTGCTGTTTTCTTGTGCAGTTGTAGGGTCTGGGAGACTCGTCATTACATTAGCTTGAAAATTTACAAGAAATGTATCAACACTCAGGAAAAATGTGGAGATCTTGATTAGGTTTTTGTTACATGAATCTCACAAAAATTCGTTATCTTTTATTTCTGTGATTAAATCAACAAATATAAAACTGTCCCTTTCGTCATATTTAGACGAAAATTTATTTACACCTATTTTAATAGTATTAAAATTAGCATCTTGATGTGAAATTATGTGCTTATCGCTGAATTTTGTATCACTGTAAACAGACATATTCTTGGAAACTCTTGAACTTTTTAATACATATTTCTGCTTTAAACATGTGAGACTTCAATTTTATTTTTATCTTTAACAGAAGCTGAATTCCCCCCCCCCTTACCGCTTTCTGGCTCTAACTAAAACATTTTTTTTTCTGTTTCTTCTTCAATAATCTTTTTTTACTGGTGTGTCATATAAAATTTTTAATGCACTTTTATTTATTAAATTGTCGCCTTGCACAAAGAAGTTATCTGCAAGTGACGCAATTCGAAAGATATTATTTTTAAATTGAGATATTTCACTCAGTGATTGAGATATAACTTCGTTGTACAAGCATCTATTATATAATTTTCTACCATTTCTTTTTTATCCTTCGAAAGTATCTGCTTATATGCATAATTTGGGTTAAATCTAATAGTTGATTTTTTTTCCATTTTAGGTAATTTAGAATTTTTATGCCTTTGTACATAGCGTATAAGAGCTGTTTTTGAAATGCTTGATGCCTTGAAGGCTGAACAAACAGTTTATCATCCACAACTCTCTACATATTTCCTGTTCCATAGCTGAATGTTTCTCGTTTTACTTTACATGATCTGTATAACTGTTCTTATGTGACAATTGTAAACTTCTTAAATATGTATATAAAACTTAGGTGTATTAATACTTTTTAATTGCGTTGTATAATTCAGTTCATTATAGTTGCTTGATATTTATAAGAATATATGAATTCAAAAGTAACTGATTGTTTATTAAAAATAAATAAGAAGAAACCTCAAAGTAAATTGCTTGCTTATTTATCTTTTAAGACATAATAGATCTAATTAACACGTTGAGCGCCATGTCAGTTATTCTAGATTCTAGACCTTTTGTCATATATCTCTAAAAGTACTGAAGGAATCATCTTCAAACTTTAGGAGTGTGCAGAACATGTTATACTTCAAGCATTTCAGTGAAAGTTTTACCCCGAAAGTAAAAGCAGTACCAATAAAAAATTAAAACGTTGAGCGGCATGTCAATCATCGGTGGCTGACAGTGTCAAATATGGTATAAAGCCGCGTCAACCATACGTGGCGAGTATAAAATCGGATATAAAACTAAAAATATTACATTTAATGATTGAAAATTTATTAAAGATTTGCTTAATTTTTATTTATTACAGGAGGGAATCATTATGGAATTTTAATGGATTTTAAGAATTTCCATGGCGCTCAACGTGTTAAGGTTAACTCTGAAATTTTTAAGTATAATTTATAGCTAACACAAAAAAATGTAGATTTCGTAAATCATTTTATTATGACGGACAACTGGGGTAAAATGGACCATGGTTCATTGTATTTCAGTTCCTATTGGTTAATTTTACTCCAGGTGGCACTCGGATAACTAATGTTTAAAATAAATAAATAAATAACTTTTAAAAATATTTTAGTTAGATTAAATGTAATCATACACTCAAGGGCCAAAACATTATGAACACATGTCAATAACAAACTGACCCACCTTTGTCCCGCAACACAGCTGCAACCCGCCTTGACATGGACGCCAAAGTCTTTGCTAGATGACCAGACACAGATTGCACCAGATGTTTAAGCAACGGTCACGCAAATCCCAGATATTGCGACTTGGTTGTATTTGAACACTGAGCTGGCGTTCCATGACATCCCAAATGTGTTCTATCGGATTGAGATCCGGTAAGTTCAGCGGCCAGGACATTAACTGGAATTCAGCATCGTGTTCCTGGAACCCCTCCAATACAATTCGAGCCTTGTGACAGGAAGCGTTGTCCTGTTGGAGCATTCCATTTTCAGTTGGGAAGACCGACACGCCATGTAAGGGAGCAACTGGTCCGCAATGATGTTCAGATACTCCGTAGCGTTCATTGTTTGCTCTACCACAACCACGGGTCCCAGGCCTGCGAATGAAATCCTGTCTACACTGTAAAAAAATAACTATTATCAGCTGCAAGAATCTCTCTGTGATTGGAGAAAATAAATATTTTCTCCAATCACAGAGAGTTTCTTGCAGCTGGTAATAGTTATTTTTTTACAGTGTTAAGGAAAGCAAAAGAACAGTTAAGTTCTTTATGTATAAATACTTTTTGAACATTATGCTTAGACATAGCAACAAGGGGCAGTTTTCTGATATGTTCCCTTAATAAAATTAGGAAATCTGTTTGCTAGAATTTAAGTTCATTGTCCCGAAAAAAATCACCGAGTAATCTTAAAGGTGACCCGTAAACAATTTCGTCAACTGTTGCTTTAATGTCATCTTTGAAACTGGATCTGATGCCCAATGAAATTACAGGCAAAACTTCAGTCTATTTTTCAGTAGCCTGGCATTTAATAGAATACTTAAGTTACATGTGAAAACGTCAAACAAGACCATTTCAGGCTGGATTATAGGCCTTTGTACACAGCTTGCGAATCTCATTTTCGTTAAATTTGAAAGAGTTAGCTTTCAAATTGCCGACCCTGGTCAGTTGTAATGTTTCCAGGTACGCCAAATCTGGCAATCCAATCTGAAAAGAATGTTTCAGCTACTGTTGCTGCGGTCTGATCTACCATAGGGAAAACTTCAGGCCACCGGCTGAATCTATCTACACAGGTTAAACAGTATGTAAATCCTTTTCTGGGGGCAAAGGTCCAACGATGTCAATATTCATATGACTGAATCTGCATCGTGGTAATTCATATGCTCCCACAGGTGAAGCTACATGCTTTTGTATTTTATATTTTTGACAATCTATACAAGATTTTACCCATTCTGCAACATCTTTTTAAAAATATTTTCAAATATTTTTCTATTTGTAATATTCATTTTTTTTTTTCTTTTTTTACTTAAAAACTAAATTTTAGCTTTGCTTTAGTTACAGAATAAAATGTTTGAATAAATGATATAAAAAAAAAGTTTGCCTTAGATAGCATAGCATCGAACCGAGAACCTCCAAAATGTAAAAGAAGAAGGGCGGCATGTTCGAAGACTGGAATGAAAAAATTCTGTTTAAACGAGATTTTCTGATAACACAAAGCAAAAATTGCACTTTGAGAAAGGATATGAGCAGAATTGGACAAAAGAAATTTTTACAGTCTATAAAATTATCAATAGAAATCCTATTGTGTACAAATTAAAAGATTTAGTCGGAGAGGAGATAGGGTACTTTTTATGGAGAAGAACTTCAAAAAGTAACAGATTCGGGATATTATCCTGTGGAAAAAGTATTAAAAAAGAGAAAAAGAAAGGGAAAATTTGAATATTTTGTAAAATTTTAAGGTTATCCAGAAAAATTTAATGCATGGGTAGACGATGTAAAAATGATATAAAAGGAACATGCTTTGTTCTTTCCTTTCATTTCTGAAAAGATGTCGCTCTACATAACACTAATCAGTGACAACTATTTGAACTTTTCCCCCATAATAAAATATCTCAATTTTCAATGCAGCTGCCTAACCATATTAATTTGAATGGAGAGTGGGATATTTCTTCGGTCGATTTCATTTATCCACATACTTGGTTCAATGTTCGAAAAGGTAATTTATTTGGTTTTGATTTGGGGGATGGAAAATTATTAGGTAGGAGAGTCCCCCCCCCCAGGTTGTTATATGACAATACCAGAGTTAATTAAAGGAATGACTTTACCATCGCATAAAAATAAGATTTCAATTGTGAACCAGTTACAAAGAGTAAAAATCAAAAGTTAACTGCATAAAGGTTTGGCACATTTACTTGGGTTTGACGCGGAGGAATATAATGGTTTACAGGAAAGTCTTTTTGTGGCCGATCCAAAATAATCTTTTCCAGTCATTTATGTGTACTGTGATCTTGTTGAACCTCAAATTGTAGGTGATGTACAAGCACCTCTGCTAAAAATTGTAACTGTTGAAGGAAATGATGGAGAAATTATTAATGCCCATTATTCAAGACCCTTTTACTTGCTTGTTATTCGACAATATTTCCAAATGGTACAAATTGATATACGGCTTCACTCTGAAGATTTGGTATCTTTTGAGAGCGGTAAAGTTTTTGTTACTTTACACTTTCGTCTGAGACAAATCGTATAAAAGAGCAATTGTTTGAACGATAACTCTCATTTTTGTTTCTGTTTGCAAGAAATAAAGACCAGGAAAAAAAATATTAGTACCTTATACATGTTGTACAAAAAATTTTGAAGATTATTATGCAGCGCAAACTGGAAAAGGTTTATCATATTACGGAAGAACAATTTTACAAAGATTACACGGTATAGGTGGAATTTTTGACAAGCTATTTCGTAGTGCCATGCCTTTGTTGATAAGGGGTGCAGAAACTGTTGGTAAGGAAGCTTTGCGAACAGGCACTCTGATTGCAAATGATATGTTATCGGGTGAAAATTTTAAATCTTCCCTGAAAACTCGAGCAAAAGAAAGCGGGAAGAAATTAGCCCAAAAAGCAGACGAAATGATTGGCCATGGAAAGCTTTAAAGGAAGCAAAAAGCTAACAAACGCTTCATTTCATCGAAAGCACGAAAGACGCAAGGATGTGATATTTTTGACTACCCAAATAAACGGAAAAACATGGCTTTTTTATTACAAGATTCTCCAGAATATGCCAAATTAGAATTATTTTCTTTACCCCCGACTCAAACAGTGATTGAACGTGGTCAGTGGGTCGAGTTTCACCCACGTACCAATGTTTTTGATGGAGGTCCTGTGGAAGTTAATGTTTCTGGAAGTGGAGAAGAATATATTGATTTATCGAAAACTCAGCTGCATTTCAAACCAAAAATTTTATAGAATGACGGTACACCCCTCGACGCTAAAAGTAAAGTTGGACCGGTAAATTTATTTTTGCATTCCATGTTTTCTCAAGTAGATATTAGCTTAAACGAAAGACTTGTTTCATCTAGTAATAATACTTACCCTTACAGAGCCATGATCGAGAAGTATCTTAATCCCGGTTATGATGCAAAAACTTCTCAACTTTCATCAGAATTAAATTTTAAAGATACTGCGGGTCGTATGAATGTTTTCGATATGGCCGGTGCAGAACCCAATGGAGGCTTTAATAAACGAGCCGAACTATTTAGTACAACGGTTGACATGATTGGACGTTTGCACCTGGATATGTTTCACCAAGAAAGACTTCTTAATATGGTAGGCGTGAAAATTAAACTTAGTAGTAGTAAACCAGAATTTTGTCTGTTAGGGAATGAGGCTGAATTTAAAGTTTCTCTGGGACATACCTCTTTGTTTGTTCGTAAAGTACGTGTAAGTCCCGGTGTGGTCCTGGGACATGCAAAAATTCTAGAAAAAACAGAGTACTCTGCAAAGCATATTCTATACCTGCCGGTAATATGAGTTTTGTTCAGGATAACATTTTTACAGGGCAAATCCAAATCGCATTGTTATTGCTTGTGTTGACAACGATGCATTCAATGGAAACTATACAATTTGAATTTAAGCATTATGATATCAATTTCATCAGGGCTTACGTTTATAGTCAACCTGTTCCTCATAATCCACTTCAACCTAATTTTGAAAAAATTTATTCATTCGAGCTTATCAAAATCTGTTTTCTAATACAGAAAACAAAGTTTTGTACATTGCAATATCAGAATTTTCAAAAGGATATTCTTTATTCCATTTTGATTTATCGCCTGATTTATGCGACGGTTCACATCTAAATCTTAATTTCTAATCTTAAATTACTATGACGAATAAGTTTGGCGCAGCTTTAGCACAATCAATCACTTTGTTAGTGTATGCCGAATTTGAAAATTTAATCGAAGTCAACAAAGCTCGGAATTTTCTTTATGATTTTGGAAACTAATGGATTCATGGCAAATGCATAAAATTTTATCTCATGATCCTGTTTCTGCAAACTATTTCATTGGTGTTTTTCCTTCCGACAAAATACCGATTATTAAAAAATTTCCCTGTACATTAGTGCTCAACACCGATAAACATTATGAAAATGGAACCCACTGGCTTGCAGACCTTGCAGTATGCATTCACGATAACAAGACTCCAGACTTTAATTCCTTTGATTACCCCCCACGAGCTATGGAGAAGACATATCAAGTTTTGTTAGAAAATATCCTCGAATTCATTGGAACCAGTCAACTCTTCAAAGTTTAACGACAATGTTGTATTTATTTTATTGTAAAACGGTGTCAAGGGCTTTGTATGAAATCTGTTGTATCTGTGTTATCTAGAAATAAGAATGATTTCAGAGTTTTTCAGTTTGTGAAAAAAAGATATGGTGTAAATACTATTATTAAAAAGTAAAATTTTATTTATAAAATATATATTTCTGTGTATTTTTTGTTTGGTTGTTGTTGTTGTTTTTATCAAAATAATAATAATAAAATTAATTTTAATATAACATGTTTTCAGTTTTTTAAACTGAAGAACCTTCATTTAAAAGTTATAAAATTAATACATAATACTTTAAAGTTTTCAAATTATTTTAGTTTCTAAAAGTACTTCCCAAATCATTGCAATTTTAATGAGAAAATTCGTATAAACTAAAGATAATATTTATTTTCCACATGTTTTAACACGCTTACTTTTTTGAATATTTTTATTGGAATTAAAAACAAAAACCAAAAATAAATTCAAAAACTGGCGTACAGACAATAGCAAGAAATTCAAACCGAGTCTTGCTTTTGCCTGCAAGGCAGTTGCACGTGTTTGCACCTGATGAAGAAAGGCTACGTCCTTTCGAAACCGGTTGTGCTTATTTAGAGTTTATGGTGTGTGAAGAAGTTTTAATTTCTTGCTAAAAGCAAAAAGTTTTTTTTTTTTTTTTCAAAATAAAACGACAATTTAAATACTTAACATTTATCAAAACATTAATTCAATAGTGTTTTCTTTAATTTCACATGTAAATAGTGAATGTTACATTGTAGAAAATAAAAGTTTAGGTTTGTGTGGATATTTTATGAAATATATAAATATCGAGAATATCACATTTTATCTTCATTTACAAAAATGGAGCAATTCAAGTTGGTACATCCTTCGACTTGTCTTTTTAGTAGACCGACTGGTTCGGGAAAAACTTTTTTTGTTATGATTATAGATTTTTTCACCCTATGCCATCCTCTGCTATTTACTGTTATGGAAGATATCAGCCGCTTTTTGATTCGATGGAAAACGTGCATTTCGAAGAAGGCTTATCTTATAATATTGTCACCCTTCAAAATGCTCTAATTATTATAGATGATTTAATGTCTGAATTATTGAATGATGTACGTTTAAGCAAACTTTTTACAAAGGGAAGCCATCATCGTAAACTTTCTATCGTTTTTATCACGCAAAATGTGTTCCATCAGGGTAAGGAAATGCGGAATATTAATTTAAACGCGCATTACATGATACTTTACAAAAACCCTACAGATAAAAGCCACATAATGCATTTAGCCAGGCAAATGTTTCCTGGTAAAACAAAGGAATTTAAGGAAATTTTTAGTGATGCTACTTCTTCACCTTCTAGCTACTTATTAATTGATTTAAGACCTGAGACCTTAGAGCGCATGCGTCTTCGCACAGGAATATTTCCAGATGACAAACATTATGTATATGAACCTCGATAAAGCCATTTATTCAGAGTATTTCAACGAGGTAACATGTCTTCTGTTGTGATAGAATTTGAAGGTTTTCAGTTGACGTCAAACGATTTTATAATCAAGGAACTGGCTTTTTATGCCGTGGAATGTGGATATCATTCCCAATGGTCTTTTCTTCCACCTTACCAGTGGGAAAAATTATCCGTCAAAAATAGAAAGTCGTTTGCGTGGTTGACTCGATACCGTCATGGACTACGTTGGGATAGCGGAGCATTTCTCTATTCAGTTTTGAACCTTATACTTTCATCTTTATTTATTTCTTATAAGGTTATCTATACGAAAGGTTTAGAAAAATCAAAATTTTCAGAAAAAAAATCTAGACGAAAAGTTTTTAATCTGAAAGCTTTTAACTGTCCAAAAGTCAGATTCTTAGAAGGCGAGGTACTTAAATGTCCCATCCATAATCCACATAATAAAAATTGCGCTTTAGTAAAAGCTTCTTTTTATGCCGAGTATATAAAAGAAAGAGTATGCTTACCGAATGTCATCCATGCTCAAGATGTCAACGATCGAACATCTAAAACTGTTGAAAAAGACAAAAAATGATTCAGCATTTCTAAGAAAGTGCCCAAACAGTGTTATAAAAGGAGTGTGTGAATGCGCCTTGAATCTTTTAAAAGGTAACGTACGTGTCAACAAACGTCAAAAAGGCAGACTAATGCCCTATAAAAGAACTCTCCGAAGATTAGGGGATAAGAAAGTTCCTTTGTTTAAGAAAAGACGACTTTTAATGCAGAAAGGAAACTGTTTTCTATCTATTCTTATACCAGCTGCAGTATCAGTATTAAGTTTCTTAATTAATGGAGTTCGCACGTAAATATAGATTAATTCCATTCGACCAAGATCAACAATTTTCTGAAGAACACTTATCCGACTTAGATAAACATATTACACATATTTTTAAAGAAAAAAATAAATGACGATGAAACACTCAAATTCTATGTGCAAGTTTTGCAAAAATTTGTCACTTTCCCCTCTGTTAACAGTGTTAAACCCTTTCAAGAAGAAAAATAAGAGCCTCTTAAAAACACTATTGACATAAAGTAAAATCCTTCAATCTGTTTCTGTAAAACGTAAAAGTACCGCTCAGCGAATAATAAACATTTTAAAAGACAAAAAAATTTTTTGGACCGAAAAAAAAAAACGAACTTTTATACAATGACAAAGTTATTCCTTGTTCAGATATTACTGAACTTACCAATTTCTTATTGAGAAATAGAATTCGCAAACCTGATGCTTTCGAAGAATTCAAAGAAATAGTGAACATAAACAATTTTCCTCAAGATTTTATAAAAAATACTTATTTAACAAATATTAAAACTATGTATGCTAAACCTAGACCTAAAAGGAAAAAAATGTCTATATCGAACTGGATAAAAAATTGTATAAAACAAATTTGTAATACTTTTTTTGAAAATTAAAAAATCAGTTTACAATCTCTCACAAATGTTGTGGGCACGACGCAATTCCGCCGAAGCATAGGACAACTCCGCCGAAAACTTTATCAGCTGTTTCCCCCAGTAGGACAAATCCGCCGCATTCCTCTCTGCCGTTTTCCCTCGATAGGACAATTCCGCCGAATGAGGGGGGGAAGGCATTACCTTTGGCGAAGTAAAGTTGGCGACACTTTCCACGCTAAAACTTCAGGCATTCAACTTTTGTTAAAAATAAATACACAAAAGAATGGTAATAATCTATATATTAATTCGCAAACATGAAATTTGTTGTACGTTTTTAACATATTAATTATGGGGGTAGAGGATTGAAAGTAGCATTGTTAGAAAGTTATGATTAATGAGAACTTAAGGGAAAAGAAAATCTCTTATTAGAATTTCAAAGAGGCATTCAAAAATATCTTTATTTCTATGCACTTTTTCATTTTATACACGTAATCTTTTGTATTAAAAATTTTTATAGAAGAAAGTTGTTCAATATGTCAATTTCTTAAAATTCAGTAAAAAGCATGGGCACTGTAATTTGTATAGATGTAACTTCCCTATATTGCCAACTACAGATTTTTCATTTTATAAGGCAACAACCTTTAGAGTGTTAGAAATGCTTATTGACTAAACGAATGAAAAACCGTAATTTAATACTATTGAACATGAAGGCGAAAAAAAAAAAGTTTTGATTTATGATTTATTAGTTATTATAAATTATATTATATATGATTTATTATTATATTATATTATATATGATTTATTAGTTATTGTAATACAATTAAGCATATTAAATTTTTTTTTAATAACTGAATTTTATATACAAATAAATAAATAAATAAAAATTTTATGTTTAAAAATTTTTTTTTAATGATTTCTGTCATTTTTTTTTTCCTTCCTCACTTTAACATTATGATTTAAAAATACAATCTGAACGTATTACATTATTATTTATTACTTAGTTTGGGAATTCAATGATAAGTTAACTTTTAAAATTAAGTTGAATGCTGAAATTTCAATGAGAATTTTTAGCATTCAAATATAGTATTTTTTTTTAAATTAAATCATATCCATGAATCCACAAACTAATATCCAGATATTAATTTTAGAATATATTGTTAAACTTATAAAATGTAAAATCTAGATATAAAATTAAAAATTTATTAGATGTAAGCATTTTTAAAAAGTTAAGGAAATGTATTTATTTAGATAAAGTTTGAGAAATTTTAATGTAATTTTATTTAATATTGCATTTTAATATATTTAATACTGCATTTTAATATATCTAATATTACATTTCAATGCATATAAATTCAAATCTTCATACCATTAAGACATTAATTCACAAAAGAGCAATATACTGTCCATTATCCTCTCCAATAAAAATAATTTAAAATTGCATTATGTAATTCATGTTAAAAATTTAGTTCAATTAATCATGCAATACCTCAAAATTGTTTAATCATACAATATTAAAACATGCTATTGATACCAAAAATGAAAAGACGTTATGCAATATTGCTCAATAATTTTATTCCCTGGGATAAAATACTTATGGCACCTTTTAATTATCAGTCAGTATATATTTAGTAGAGCTTACTTTTAAAAAATAAAACTTTGTAAAATTTTTGGCAACTTAAAGTGCAATATAAGTAGTTCCCCTTAGAACATACAAATTACTATATTCGAATTTTTTTTATTTTGTAAAGGTAATAAATATCAATTTTTTGTACCTAAACAGAAATGACTGGCATTCATGGGAAATAGATAATACTTTTCTAAAAAAATTTAACCATGGGAAACTTATAAACTAAACATTTTTTTTTTTAAGACTACGTTATTTTATTTCTCTAAATATGACTACTTCATTCTTAAAATATACTAAGAAAGGTAAAATGTGAGGTTTTAACAGTTTTTGACATAAGGTTTTTGACGTGACAGTTTAAACCGTCAAAAATTGTCATGCGTCAAAAACCTGCCAACCCTGAAACCCATAGACACAGTAATTTGTATGGATGTAGCTTCCCTATATTTCTCAACTACAGATTTTTCATTTTAAAAGGCAACAACCTTTAGTGTTAGAAATGCTTATTGACTGAATGAACGAAAAGTCGTAATTTAATACTATTACACATAGAAACACATAATAATAATAATAATAATTAAATAAATAAATAATAAAGATTTGATTTAGGAAAATTCTAATTATTTTTTCTAATTTGTTTATGAATTATTATTATTATTATTTATTGAGTAAATTATTATTAATAAATCACAACAAGGTAAGACTTTAAAGAAAAATAATTAGTTCTTCACTTACCTTGTATTTAGTAGTGCAGTAGGAGCTTCTTTCTCCGGCATCATATTGTAGTCCAAAAAAGGCTTTCTTCAAAATTGTTAAGCATTCACTAATAAGCATATATTACAACTAATAATGTAAAAAATTAATTATTTGAATTTGTTTAAATGAATCTGCAAATAATACTGTATTGTAATTAGCTTTATTAGTGTATATTTTAGGAGTGCATTTTTATGCATCCTTCCTGGTTGAGGAAAATGTTACAGACTGCTAGGAGAATTTAAATTACAATTTTTAAGTATATCATTATGGATCATAAATTGTTATATTATATTATATTATGACATTTGAAAGGAAAAGTTAATATCTTATTTTGTTTATACAATATCATTAAACTACATTGTTGAAAGAAATAAAACAGTAATTTAGAATAACATGATTTCCCATAAAGTTTGAAATTAATAGTTCTGTAAAATAAATAATGGTTTGAAAATGTTTATTTAGAGAGAAGAAAAAGTTATTATGAGTCTATAAATCTTTCACTCGCGGTGTTCAAGGTCAAATTTAATTATAGATGATATTACTTTGTTTATAGTTCTGAAATAAATGACAGTAAATAAATGAAAAGTTTATGGAGATGATAATACATCTATTAATTCCCCCTTCAGCTCCATAAATCTTTTAAGTTCCACTAATCAGTTTCAATTTCTCTCGGTGTTTTTCGTGAATCTGTCTTGGAAGTGCCTTGGTGAAGATATCACCAGTCATTTTGTCACTTGGACAATATTCGGGTTCTATGACACCTTTTTCTTTTAGATCCTTTAAGTAGTTGAATTGCAGGTCAACATGTTTTAGTTTTCCAGTAAAACCAATGTCTATCAGTTTTATACACGAAATATTGTCTTCAAAAACTTTGACTTGAGGCAAGTGCAAGTCTTTTAATAATTTTAGTATCCACATGATTTCTTTCGCAGCAGTCGTGGCAGAAATAAATTCGGCCTCAGCCGACGAAAGAGCGACACAATTTTGCCGTTTTGTGATCCATTGAATAGGATTATCTCCTATCATGAAGACACTGCCTGATGTTGATTTTCTGTTGGACTTGTCTCCTCCCCAGTCCGCATCTGCATAAACTACCAGTTTAGGTTTTTCATTGGCACTGATAACGAAATATAGATTTTTTTGTGGTATTTAAATACCTGACAACTCTTTTTACTGTTTCCCAGTCCTTTTTTCTTGGACTTTCATTTCTCCTACTTAATATGTTTACGGCAGCTAATATGTCAGGACGACTAACTGTAGCCAAATATAGCAAGCTTCCTATTGTTTGTCGGTATTTAGTGTTGTTTTCTAATGGGTTATCATTATCATCAAATTTTAAGTAATTTGTTTCCATTGGTGTATATGTTGGTTTAGAGGTTTCTAAATTTAATTTACGTAATAACTCTTCGATTTTCAGTTTTTGATTTATTTCGAAATCCCCTCTATCATTTCTAGTTATTTTCATGCCCAAATAGAAACTAACCTCTCCTAAATCCTTAACTTCGAATTCTTTGCTTAATTTCCTTATTATTTCATTAATTTGCCTGTTATTTCCGGCAATTAATATGTCATCGACATATACTATAATAAATGAAATGTTGTCTGACGTATTGTTTACATAGAGGCATGAATCAGCTTTGCTCTCGACATAATTTAGGGTTTTTAGGAAACTCCCAATTTTTAAGTACCAAGTTCTAGCAGCTTGTTTAAGCCCATAAATCGATTTGTTCAACCTACACACTTTATTTTCTTCCCCTGGATTAACAAAACCGTCGGGTTGTTGCATATACAGTTCTTCGTTTAAGTCACCGTGTAGGAATGCTGTTTTAATGTCAATGTGTCTTACATTTAATTTGTGGTAAGCTGCAGAGTTTAGGAAAGAACGTATTGTAGTATAGGACACCACCGGTGCAAATGTTTCATCATAATCTTCCCCAAATTTTTGGAGAAATCCCTGAGCTACCAGTCGTGCTTTAAATTTTTGTATTTTCCCAGTGTCATCACCCCCCAGGGGGGTACCTTCTTCAGGTATTCAGGGGGAGTCACGCCCCCCGGGCCCGAGTGATCTTTTTTTCTCTTCTTCTTTTTTTTTTTTTTTTAACCTTCTACTTTCTATTCTTTTATTTCAGTTTAGTTTTATTTTATTTTTTATTTATTTACTTATTTATTTTTTTTTTTCCCTAAGTTTTTGGCATTTTTTCTTGCTTTTTTGTCCTTGTTTGTATTTTTGGGTTTTACTGCCAATAAGGTTTTGGTACTTGTTCTTGTTCATTGTTCTTGAAAAAAAAAAAAATTGTAAAAAAAAATTAAAAATTTGAAAAACTTACAAAAAAAAAATGAAACTACTTACCTTGTTTTACTCACCTTTTTGTTTTCTACTTACCTTATTTATTTTTACTCACCTTTATTTTTTGGTCTTGTTCTTGTTGGTTATACTAAATTTACTTAACTTCTAAAACATTAACCAAGCTGAAAACGGTGTTGATGTGGCGCTGGTTATTGGGTTGGCGATTTGGTGAGGGTCTCACGGTAGTCTAGCCTTGGGAGCACACTGGGAGACTGGTGCCCTTGGTGAAGGTGAGACAACGGTGACTACTCGAACGAGAAACACCGGACTAACACGACTACCACATGTGATTCCCAATCTGGGTCGACGGTCTGGTAGCTGGTGAGTGGTTATGGGTGTCCCAGGGAGCGATTTTGAAAACCCTTTGCTTTCCGTCCGTTCAAGAAATGGGCTGACTTGTGGGACTAAGGAAACCCTCGACCCTTTTTACTTATCTCAATATGGCGACAAACAAAGGAAATACGAATAATGCGTCTGGCTCAGGCCAAACTAGTGAAATTTCAAAGGCGAAAACTTGGGCGGACAGAATGGAAGAATTTTCTTCCACTCTGAATGAGAGCAATGTATTTATGACCTTAGAAGCTAGATTTTTTGTGATAAAAAGGAAAGAGGGTGATTTTCTAAGGACATCGCCTTTTCTTATACAGAAAGCATGTCAATCAATAATGGGCGATCCAAAGTCTATAAAAAAACTGAGATCGGGCGAACTTTTAATTGAAGTCGAAAATGCCAAACAAGCTAACAACTTAAAAAAATGTAATCAATTTGCTAATATTCCAGTCACTGTTGATGTCCATAGAACATTAAATACTTGCCGTGGTGTCATATCTGAACCTGACCTCCAGTTTATACCAGAAGCCGAAATTCTTGAAAACCTCAAAGAGCAAAAAGTTATCGGAGTAAAACGTATATCCATATTTCGCGACAATAAACCAATTCCAACTAAACACATTATCTTAACTATAAACTCCCCAAAACTCCCAACATCAATAAAAGCTGGGTATCTTGAATGCCCCGTCAGACAATACATACCAAATCCGTTACGCTGCTTCAACTGCCAACGTTTTGGCCATTCTAAAACATCCTGCCGTGGAAAACAGACATGTGCCCGTTGCAGTGCCATTGGTCATGACAGTCAAAATTGCGAAGCCACAGTATGTTGTGTAAATTGTAAAAAAGATCACCCGTCATACTCTAAGTCTTGTGAGAAATGGAAAATAGAAAAAGAGATTCAAACCATTAAAACAAAACAAAATATATCATACCCAGAAGCTAGAAAAATAGTAGAATCTAGAACACCCATCGTTGGTAAATCATATGCTGCTGTTACTTCCACCCAAAAAATTTGTAAAACAATAGCTACACAAACTGACTCTCTAATCAATACCAGCCCCCCAGTTGAAACTGTTTCACGTAATTCTACAAAAATACCCAATACTAGCTCTCCACTCGAAACTACAGTGAACAATTCCCAAAGCTTACAAACCAAACCAAATCAGTCTTCTAACTCTTCACAGTCCTCTTCATCAAAATCAAGAAATTTAAAGAAAATTCAACAAACTGCTAAAACCTTATTGTCTGGGAAAAGTCTTAACTCTGCCTCTCTAAAGCATTCTAATTCACCCTCTCGTCTCAATATTATCAAGAAAAAGAAACTATCAAAATTGCCCACTTCCACTACAAATAAAAATAATAAAGGAAATCTTATAAAACAAGATGATATGATCTGCCTCCATCCTTCTGATGGAGAAGACGGTATGTCTACTGCATCAGAGGATAATGACGTGGATGTTATAATCTAAAAAAAAAAAAAAAACATGACTAATTTCATCTCATGGAATTGCCGAGGTTTTATTAATAAACGAGATGAAATAAGAGAAATAATCTCTGATCATCGACCTGTATGCTTCGCTTTCCAAGAAACATACCTAAGACAAAACGATATTGTTAAAATCCGTGGCTATCAGTGTTTCAGGAAAGATTTTACACATTCTGATAGAGCTACAGGTGGTGTAGCCATCTTAATCTCTAATAATATTCCACATTCATGTATCACTTTAAATACCGATATCCAGGCTATTGCAGTTCAGATCCATATACACATACTTATCACTATTTGCACTGTCTATTTACCGCCAAATATGACCATTCGCCCAAGTGACCTAAATAGGCTTATTTCACAACTGCCGACACCTTTTTTAATTCTTGGTGATTTAAACGGGCACAGTCCACTTTGGGGTAGTCCCGATATTAATCCTCGTGGACAAAATATTGAAGACTTAATCACTGACAATAATTTATGTATTTTAAATAATGGTGACAATACCTACTTCCATGAACCTTCCAGAACTTTTCATGCAATAGACCTGGCCATCTGCTCTCCATCTTTGTATCCGTATTTCAATTTCTTTGTTAGTAACGACCTTTATAATAGTGACCATTTTCCTTTATTTTTATCTTTTTATAATTTTAGTGATAATCATCCTAAAAATCCACATTATATTTATGACAAGGCCAACTGGACTACTTTCACTATAAATGCAACCATCACGTACGAAATGACTGAGGGTGATATCAACAGAGCAATCACTGATGTCACAAAGTGTATTATAAATGCAGCTGAAATTAGTATTCCAAAATCCTCTGGACGTCTCAGTAAAAATTCAAAGCCATGGTGGAATGAAGAATGCAATAACGCAAAAAGACAGCAACAAAAAGCTTGGGGAATTTTTAGGAGGTATCCAACTACTGCTAATTATATCGCATTCAAAAAAGCAAGGGCAGCCGCACGAAGAATCCGCAGAAACTCCCAAAAAAATTCTTGGATTAAATATGTTTCCAGCATTACCTCCAATGTAAGCAGTAAAAAGCTTTGGCATCGTGTCAAGAGAGCAATGGGAATTCATTCTAATCAAAGTATTTCATTTTTAAAGGATAATGGCCAAACTATAACATCTATTAAAAATATTGCAAACACCATTGGTAGAACTTTATCTGACATATCCAGCTCTAATTCCTACTCTGAACCTTTTTTGTCATATAAAAATAATTCTGAACGATCATCAATCAACTTTCACTCCCGTTTTTCACCAGACTACAATAGACCTTTTACAGAAAATGAATTAAAAAATAGTTTGAAACATTGCCATAACTCTGCTCCCGGACCCGATGGTGTTACCTACATTATGATTAAACATTTACCAAAACAGTCTCTTAAAAATCTCCTTCATCTTTACAATAGGATCTGGACTGAAAATATTTTCCCTGTTGCTTGGCACGATGCTATTGTTATTCCCTTTCCTAAACCAGGTAAAGATGCTACTGACCCAAAAAATTACAGGCCCATTGCTCTTACAAGCTGTCTATGTAAACTACTCGAAAAAATGATAAATACTAGATTGGTTTTTATTCTTGAAAAAAATAATCTGATTTCTCCATGGCAAAGTGGTTTCCGACGAGGCCGTTCTACGGTTGACAATATTTTATTATTAGAGACAAATATCCGCAAAGCTAATGTGAGACGTAACCATTTGGTGTCAATTTTTTTCGATATTGAAAAAGCTTATGACAAGACATGGCGGTATGGTATTTTAAAAGATCTTTTTAATTTGGACTTTCGTGGAAATCTCCCCATTTTCATTCAAAACTTTTTAAGAGTCAGACGCTTTCAAATTCGTATAGGATCAGTTTATTCAGATTTTTATTTTCAAGAGACAGGTGTGCCTCAAGGCAGTGTTTTAAGCGTCACGCTTTTTTCCTTAAAAATAAATGATATTTTAAAGCAGCTGCCTCAAAGTGTCCATGGGAGTTTATATGTTGACGACCTGCAAATTTCTTGCCAGGGAAATGACATGCGCTTCATAGAACGCCAATTACAACTTGCTATAAAAAACATAATTAAATGGACAAATAAAAATGGTTTTAATTTTTCTGCTGACAAAACACAATGTGTGCATTTTTGTCGTAAACGAGGTCTTCATCCTGATCCTGAGATTCTGATGAATAACCGGCCAATTTCCGTTGTTGACACTGCTCGCTTTCTGGGTGTTATTTTCGACAGAAAACTGAACTTTATGCCACATATTTTACATTTGAGAACTAAATGTGACAGAGCACTTAATATTTTAAAAGTGCTTTCTAACACTTCTTGGGGAGCAGACCGTTCATCTTTACTCAAAATTTATCGAGCCACTATTCGCTCCAAACTTGATTATGCTTGTCAGGTTTATGGCTCAGCCCCTCACTCTTATATTAAAAAACTTGACACAACACATCATAGTGCGCTCAGAATTTGCTCTGGTGCTTTCCGTACGACTCCAGTCCTTAGTTTATATGTTGACTGTGTGGAGCCTTCTCTCACTGATATTAGACAAAGACTTTCTTTTGAATTGTACTATCGCATCCTTTCTCATCCTAGTCATCCACTTCACTCTCATTTAAACTGTAATGATCATAATCTTTATGTGAATCGCCCATCTTGCATCCCACATTTTGCTCTTAGGATTAAAAATTTTCTTGCTGGCACCTCTCATATTCATACCAATGTCCGTTGTCGTTCTCTCTTAAACATGACACCTTGGAACTTCCAGGTTATTTCTTGTCTTCATCCGTTTAAAGGATTTGACAAACCTAACACTGACGCTTCTATTTTTCAGGCCCTTTATTCATCTCATCGCTCTCATTACAAGGACTACGTCGAGATATTTACAGACGGCTCTAAGACAAGCAATAAAGTCGGTTGTGGTGTTGTCATTGGTAACACCAGTTTTAGCTACCAACTCCCTAATTCATTTTCCATCTTCTCTGCAGAATTTTTTGCTGTTGAGGTTGCTCTTATCATTATTTCATCTCATCATAGTAGAAAATTCATTATATATACAGACTCAAAGAGTGTTCTTGATTCTCTCTCTTCTAGCTCTTGTAACCTGACTTTCATTTCAGTTTTAAAAACTTACAACGACCTTTTGAAAAAGGGATTTGACATCTTGTTTTGTTGGGTTCCTGGTCACGTAGGCATTAAAGGCAATGAAGCAGCAGACAAAGCCGCAAGGCAGGCTTCCATACTTCTAAACTGTCCTGTTCCTTACGAGGACATAAAGCACACACTTAAAAGCTATCTTAAAAATATGTGGCAAAGGGAGTGGAATAACCAAAGTAATAATAAGTTGTATGAAATAAAACCTCAAATTTCAGTCTGGCCTACACTTACCCCCAGAAAATATGATGTTCTTATTACACGACTACGAATCGGGCATTCAAGACTTACCCATAAACACTTACTACTTGGACAACAGGAACCTGAGTGTCCAAAATGTCATAATAGTGCTTTAACCATTCATCATGTCCTCACCGACTGCCCTTGCTTTTGTCATCTTTACCGACAAAATTTTAATTCATCTTCACCCACTCTGACGAGCCTTTTAGGTGTAATTCCTCATTATCATCTGACAAACTTCTTGAAGGAGGCTGGTTTTTACTTCGACATCTGATTTTATTCTTTACATTGTTCATCCCGTTTTACATCTGTTTTATTATATACACTGTTTTTATTATTTTTGATTTTATCTTGTATGTATTTTTGCTTCATTTTTCTACTGTGGTTTTTTAATGACTTTCTGGATTGGTAAACCCATCCAGAAACTACTGTGTCTTTTATCCGTTTGCTTGGCGCAGCATGTCCAACTTTGGACCTTGCGCCAAAAAAAGGCCATTCAACCAACCAACCAACCAACCCAGTGTCATCATATTTTGTTTTAAAGGTCCACTTTGAACCGATAATTTTCTTTCCTTGTGGTGGATCTACTAATGTCCACGTGTTGTGTTCTTTTAACGATGATATTTCATCCTCTGCTGCTTTTATCCAATTATTTTTCTCAACAGGATTTGTGAGATTTTGAACTTCCGCCCAACTTTGCGGTTCATGTATTGGATCATGTTTGCAGAAATTTATATTAATTCCCACTGCTAGTTCCTTATCCATAATGTGTTTTATGTCAGCATAATTTCTATGACCGAGCCGCTTGTGCCAAAGCGTGATACAATTCTTATTGTTACATTCGTGAGTTAAATTAATATGTTCATTTGAAATGTTTTGGGGTTGTTTTACTTCATATAAGTTTCCCTTTAGTTCCCCCTCAAGGAAGGTTTTTCCGAATTTTTGTAGTATACATTTATCATTTTTGAAAATTAACGTGCAGCCGTTTTTGGTAGCTTTACTAACTGAGATTAAATTTGTTTCGAGATCTGGAACAAAAAGTACGTCGAGTAACTTTATTTTGTTTATTTCCCCCTCAGATGTTTCGGTAGTTATAACTACATCACCTGAGCCCTGTGATGTTAAAATATTTCCGTTTGCTATGACAACATTTGAATTGTCATAATTTTTTATTTCACTAAATAAATTTTTGTTATTTGTGATATGCGAGGAGGAGCC
Source organism: Salticus scenicus (assembly GCA_963930645.1). Classification (NCBI taxonomy): domain Eukaryota; kingdom Metazoa; phylum Arthropoda; class Arachnida; order Araneae; family Salticidae; genus Salticus; species Salticus scenicus. Next base: position 140,285,848 of record OZ005657.1, read on the forward strand.
GCTATCGACGATCCAATTGTTTTTGTTTTCTTTACAGGCGATGAATGCTAAATTTTTAAATTTATTTCTTGTATGAGTTTCATCGTCGGATGCATTTGATTCATCCCTGTCATGTTTAATTTTTGGTTCACTATTTTCAAAACATAAAGATGAATTAAATTTTTTATTTTTATTGTGATAGCCACTTGATGAATAGTTTTGTTTTTTGTTTTTGTCTTTTCTGTACCAACAGTCGTTGGCATTATGATTTTTCATCTTGCAGTATGTGCAGAATTTATTCACTTGTTTTTTCTGAAAGTTTTGTTTTTGTTTTTTAATTTGATAAGCTACGGCATTATCATCAACTTGCAACGCTTTGTTATTACAAGATCTTCTGTTATATTCATCCATCAGCTTACTATGGATATAACTCGGTGTAAGATCCTCTTCAGATTTTGCTTCTAAAGCAGTAATAAGAGGATCATATGACGGAGGTAGCGAACACAGCAGAAGAGCTGATTGATGAGAATCATTTATATTTTCGCCAATGGCAGTAAGTTTCTCTTTGATTTCTAAAATGTTTGTGATGTGTTTAATCATGTTGCCTCCTTCGGCTAATTTGCAGCTATACAAATTTTTTAGCAAGTATAACTTGCTTGAAAGGTTTGTACGTTCGTGTAAATTTTTTAGTTTAACCCATGTCTCTTTTGACGTGGACAAACCTTTCACATGCACGATCTGATCATCACTAATAAACAGGTTGATCATAGCTTTGGCTTTTCTGTCCTTTTTGGACCACTCTGCAGTGATAGGCTCTGGTGGAGTTTCAGTTATGGCGTCAAAAAGATCTTCTTTTATCAATAACATTTCTAGCTTAAAAAACCAGGTAGCATAATTAGAAGCATTGAGCTTCTCAATAATTGCATTGTCTTTATAAGACGCCATTGTTAAATTTAATTTAATTTACAGTAATAACTTCCACCACTAATAGCCTATGTAATATGAATTTAATTATTGTATGCCAGAGATTTTTAATTCAGAATCATAATCATTATTGAGTAAATTATTATTAATAAATCACAACAAGGTAAGACTTTAAAGAAAAATAATTAGTTCTTCACTTACCTTGTATTTAGTAGTGCAGTAGGAGCTTCTTTCTCCGGCATCATATTGTAGTCCAAAAAAGGCTTTCTTCAAAATTGTTAAGCATTCACTAATAAGCATATATTACAACTAATAATGTAAAAAATTAATTATTTGAATTTGTTTAAATGAATCTGCAAATAATACTGTATTGTAATTAGCTTTATTAGTGTATATTTTAGGAGTGCATTTTTATGCATCCTTCCTGGTTGAGGAAAATGTTACAGACTGCTAGGAGAATTTAAATTACAATTTTTAAGTATATCATTATGGATCATAAATTGTTATATTATATTATATTATGACATTTGAAAGGAAAAGTTAATATCTTATTTTGTTTATACAATATCATTAAACTACATTGTTGAAAGAAATAAAACAGTAATTTAGAATAACATGATTTCCCATAAAGTTTGAAATTAATAGTTCTGTAAAATAAATAATGGTTTGAAAATGTTTATTTAGAGAGAAGAAAAAGTTATTATGAGTCTATAAATCTTTCACTCGCGGTGTTCAAGGTCAAATTTAATTATAGATGATATTACTTTGTTTATAGTTCTGAAATAAATGACAGTAAATAAATGAAAAGTTTATGGAGATGATAATACATCTATTATTATTATTATTGTGATTTGCGTCAATTATAATTTTAAAATATACATAATATATATATATATATATATATAGCGGAATGCACTCCAATTAACTGAAACTTGATGACTTATTTTTAAAAAAGTGTATTTATTACTTATATGCTATTCATTTTGAGTGCATATTGGACGAAAAATAACACTGCTATGCTGCAATTTAACTCCATTTACGGAAAGACCATCTCAACTTTTAGGTTATATACCGGCAAAAAACTTGCTATATAAAATATGTATCATGAAAGATTATGCTGATATAAAATATGTATCCTGAAAGATTATGCTGATTTTATTCGGGTGTATACCGACCGATAAGTGGTACTATTACTTTCTACGATTTTCCAAATGGGTATGCCTCAGCATTTCTTGGTAAAAACTGCATAAAATTTCATGTATAAATTGTTCGTACTAAAAAAATAATAATAATAATAAAAAAAAAAAATAGCAGCGGCACTTTTTTTGTGCAGTGTGTTTGTAAATCTCAATCAGCATATATTTTTTTTAGAATTTGTACATCTTAAACCAAGTTTGGAGTGCCTTTATAACAACATAGAATCTGGGATATAGTGTTCATGTAAATAGGATAAAATTTCAGTATAGCAGAGGCACTTGTCGACTGATATGCAATAAAATTAAATCAGCAGAATTTTACATGATGTGCATCTCACATGCACAGTTTTGGTGTACTTTTACAATGTAGAAGCTGAGATATAACTTTTCTTAGAATAGAGAAAACTGCTACATGTCAGAGACACCTGTTGAGCAATATATCTCTAAGGTTAATTAACATTAATTTTAGTTACAGGTGTTACCGAATATTAAATTTGAGCAACATTTTATAATAATCAATTTATATTACTAAAGTCGTCCATTTAAAAGAGTTATTTTTGAACATTTCTGTTCCATAATTTTTATTTTCAATCGATCCAGAATACCATTATAAAAACCTTTATACATTAATACGTGGGCTCGTTTTCTGGAAATTTTTTCTTTTTTTCCCCAGAGTGATCTTTTTTTTTTTTTTTTTTTTTTTTTTAAGTCTCCCAACAAAATCAGCTATGTTACTAAAAACTATCTTTTGAATGTTCCTCCAATATCAACTAGTATGTTGTAACCACCATGAAACTTTCTTCTATACTTTTTCTATACAAATTCACGTATTACAAATTATTTAATAAAAAAAATTATTATGTATTAAAACTATTTGCCACAATATATGCAGATGGAGATGATTTTCATCGCAAAGAATTATTTCTGTTGTTATTACTGTTATTTATCACTGCTGAATAAAAAATTAAAGAAAGTAAATTAAAGAAAATTTAATGTAAGTTAATTTAATTTAAGTAATATATATTTGAATATTACGTTAAGTAAAGAAAATTTAAATTCTTATTTATCCTTTAATAATTTTGTAAATGTAATTGGAACAATTTAACTAAGATGAAAAATTTTTCTTAAGCTAATTGTGTTGCACGATAATTAAAAATAAATTTATTATTACGATTAAATAATTATTAAATAAAAGAACATATAATAATGATGAAAAATAAAATTAAATGCATGTTTATGAGTACAATTTTTAATTCATATTTTGGTTAAAATCTACTTTACTTTTCCTTAACTTTCCAAAGCGAGGGGGAAGGGCTCTTATAATGCTCGATGTGCCGCCAAAGTTTGATGCGTCGCCAAAAATGGAAATACTGCAGCAGACCCCCTCTTCTCGTCTCAGGAAAATGGCGCGGCGGATTTGTCCTATGCGGGAAAAGGGGGGTTAAAATTCTCGGCGGAATTGTCCTATGTGGGGAATAGGGGATTAAAATCTCGGCGGAATTGTCCTGTTCCGAATGTTGTTATTTAGAAGTTTTTCCTTATTTTTTTTAAATTCTCTGCTGTGATATTAACATAATTTTTTTTCTGCATCCAAGATATCACTAAACATCCACTCATTAAAAAAAAAATAATAATTAATCTATTAAACTGAAGAAAAAAAATTAAATAAAGACAAGAAACTAGATTCTTTTAATAAAAACAATCTATTTACTTAAAAAAGTTTTTATAAATTTACACATTTTTTTTTTTTTTCCAGCATTTCTCGTTCTTTATTCAATACATCATATAAACTTACCAAAGTCATACTTTACACAATAATTTTTTTTCAACATAGTAAATCTTTTTTTCTACATTGATCATTCTTTAACCAACACATCATATGATTTATAATCTTTAAATAAGATTTTTCTTTTCCTTTAAGTAGATAATGTTCTGTAAAAATAAATAAAATAAACACACTTTTAAAAAATAATTTATTAAAAATAAAAAAAATTAACACACTTTAAAAAATATTAAATTTGACATTAAAAAAAGAATTAGATTAATGGGTTTTAATTATAAGATAAAAATTTACACTTACTTAAATCCATAAGGTAAAGTGGAGAAGTCATCTAAAAGAACTATTTTATCATAGGTGGTTTTATAAATTTTCTTTTTCACCTTACAACATTTCTTCGTTTTGCTTCACGGACTATCTTTGAAGGATTTTCTACAACTATAGTTTCTTCATCATCCATATTACATGTCATATTCTTTATAGACTCGTAATTAATCATTTGCATGTTTTTAAAGTTCAGGGTAAATCCCCGAACTTTTCAACCTCGAACTTTGGTTTTTCCACCTTTCATTTGTATGCATAGTTTTTAGGTACGCCTAAAAAATAAAATATTAATAATAAATGCATAAATAATACACTCGTTAAAGAAAAAAAAATGATTAAATTATAATAAAATATACATATTTACACAGATACAAATTTAGTAATCGTGTCTCCATTCAACTCGTCTGTAAATTTTCCTAGGAAGTTTCCTAAAGGTGGATCATTCACAGAGTTTGATAGGTAGATGGAGACTGTATCATGATATAATACCGCATCCCCCAACTTGTCCATTTCTTTTTACACCTTTATTCTGTCCCAGGCTAAATGCTGGTAAATATAATAGGTAAATGCTGCTAAAAATATATTTGTACATTTGTCTTGAGGAACAAAATTCTTCATTTTTTCCCAGTGAATAGATATCACCTCTTTTGTTGGTAGGTAAATACCGCTTATCGGTAAAGAAAAAAAAAATAAATAAAACAAATTATACAGTTTAAAAAAAGAAAAGTAATTTTAAAATAGTATTGAAAACTTACTTTCTTAGTATTGTCCCCTATCATTTTGTTGAATTGAGAAACCGAAGTAAGATAGGACAACTGCCTTTTATTACAGTTCATATCCCACCTAAAAAAAAAGAAATGTAGAAATTAAAAAAGCATTTAGTAAAGGGGGAAAGGCAGAATTTCAGAGATAATAGAAAAAGTTATTTTGTAAGCAATCTAAACTCACCTTCCCCGAAAGCTGTTTAATACTAGTTTTGCAACCTGTCGTCTGCCTGCATTTTTTCTAATTTCTTCTGGATCCAACTCGACGTTTTCTCGCCCTTTATAATTTTTTATATAAAGTTCTCTTTCCTCGTCAGTATTACATTCCCTCGGCCATCCGCTGCTTTCTTGCTTGATTAAAAAAAAAATATCAATACAGTAAACTCCCGATTATCCGCGGTGAACTGGTAATAGACAACCGCGGATAATCGAATCAGCGGATAATCCGCAAAATGGTCAAAAAGTTGATATAAATCAACACATAAAGCCTTTTGAGCAATACTCTTTAATTAACAGTTAAGCATGGCCTACATATACAATTTAACATACTAATAAAAAATTCTACTTACATTTTGCTCTATTTTTTAACAAAAAAATCGGTCAAGATTTTTTTTTTTTTTTTTTTTTAAATACTAAAACACTTTTCCTTAATTTGCGATTGCAGCTTCTTTATCAGAATTTTGTCACAAAGTGATACATCGTCCTGTTCCTCGAGACAAAGAATATATTCTTTGCTCAAGTCCATCTGCATGTGCTAGGGCTGCGTCATGGCTCATCCTCTGCTGAGTTTTATCTCCTTCTTCCTCTTCTTCTTCACTATCTTCTAAAAATGGGTCTATTGCTTGGCCCACAATTTGTTCATCTGTAAGGTGTTCAATACCCGGATCATTGGCGTCATAATTAATCCACTCTTCAATGTTTCCTTCATTGCCTTTTTCTCCCTCAGTAACAAATTTAGCTAAATTTTCCAAATCACGAGCAGAAATTTCTTCCTTCTCTATAAACTCTACCAAAGTATTTTCCACATTTGGTAAAATTTTTCTCCAAGACCTTACTAATGTAGACCGCTTAATTACCTCCCAGATCTTTTTTTGTAATATGTTTGTTCTGTATTTTTAAATTCCCTTTTAAATTCAGGCCCATGAGGACCGCGGATAATTCGCAAAGCGGATAATCCGACCGCCGATAATCGAGAGTCTACTGTATACGAACGAAATAATGAATCAGATTTCTACTCAAAATGACAAACTTCAAATATCTAATTTAAAAGAAGGAAATAATAAAATCAAACTGTTCTAAAAATCAATAAACTCTAAAATAAAATCGATAGAAAAAAACTTGTAAAGACGACGACTTGTCTGCCAACGTTATACTTAATGAAGCAGTGAGAGAAAGTAATTCACAGAGACAAATGTAAAACTGAATATTATATTTAATTAAATTTCAGTTCAAGGGAGCATGGGACTACACCATTAAACGACCTTTTGAAATACCATTTATTTGCTCAAACGTCCTCGTAAAATTATAGATACTAAATGCTTTTACTAGCTAGCAAGAATGTAACTTAACTATCATAACATAAATCAATAAATGGTACTATATTACCACTCTTTAAAAAAACTTGACTACTAGCTCGATGATCTTTCGAACAGCTAGATATCCTAGGCGCACTCGTGACCAGACTTATGCTTCCAGGCAGAAGCCACTTCACTACCTACTTTCACACCTAAACCACCTTCATTTCATCGAGCACGATACCTTAATTCTTTTTATACATTTAGCTAATTTGCATCTTTCCCTTTAACCGCGCTTGTATTAAAACTCCCTTGGCGAATCTCGTAAAATACGCAAGTTCTTTTTAAATCCTAACTCCTTATTAGAATACTTTAGTAGGGAAAGTAAAACCCTGAAAACAGTTTCGTGACTCTTACTTTGCGAAACTGCCTCCTACCTTACTAACTTACTTCTAATATTTGATACCCTCTTTTCAATTGCTAATTTTATCTCTTCAAAAACCCAAGTGCCAATAATTCCACGCTCTCTATCTGAATAAGGGCATTGTACTTGATTCATTATTTAAGCACATAACTGACAGAGTGGGAACATCAATTTCCCTTTAATACGAACTGGCAGGACTGGAAGGTAGAGGTTTTCAGGTGCTAAAACTTTACACTTTATTATTCCAAAGTAATTATCAATTCTGTCAAAATCTTTCGTGATTATTTTAGGATGACCTACAGGATTTTCACAATACTTATTGACCTAGAATGAAAAATAAATATTTCTATTTATCAAATTCAAAAATAAATAAATAAATAAAAATTTACACAAAAATAAAAAATAGAATATTGTAAAGTAAAACTTACCCATGGATACAAAGACGTAAAGTCAACATATTTAATATTTCCCTCAGAATGTAATTTTAACGTATTTTGTTCCACCAAAGAAGACGTCTCTAGGATTCAGCCTGTCTTGTGTATCATGGCATAGAAGAAATGATTTAAGATCTACATTGGTTTTCTTCTCCTTTTTGAAAATCATGCTCCCACATTTCGATCACTCGATAGCCTTGTTTTCTAAGTTTTTCAGTCCCATCATCAGATTTCTCTTTTAATGTCCCCATGGTAACACCTTTGAGAGGGTGTATAACGTCTCCATCATAACAGATAGAACAGCCACGAAAAAAAACAGCCCTATATAAAATACGAAAAGTGATAAAATTTAAACTAACCTGAAATTATCTGTATGAAAACAAAAGTAAAATATAAAATAAAACTTACGTGATATTGATAAACTGTCCGATTTGATTCTGAAAAACCATCAACTGTAAAGCCGCATATCTTTTGTTCTATATTTCCATTCAAAGCATGCTTAATATCAATGTTCTCACTAAAAGCAACAAAATCTAACCATCTTATTGAATCCAAACTATAATTTGTGAATTAAGATAACCATGAATAGGTACCATAGCTATAGCATTGTCTTTGATGTGATTAGCACGAAAGACAGCCATACACGCTGATGCAATAGTAATAGAACTGAAATAAAAAAAGTTTTTTTTTTTTTCTTTTAAGCTTTCAAACTTTATCTGAGAGACAATTACAAAAAAAATACAAAATTATTCAACTAATTGTGCATTACTAAAAGGGGTCAACATCAGAAATTTCTAAGAACTGTTTTCGAAATTCTAAGCAGCACCTTCTTAAAATATCTACGTCTGATCTATCTGTAAAATGAAAAGGCTGTCAAATTTATTCACATCTAAGAATTTTTATATTTTAAAGAATAAAATACTCTTTAATGCAGGTGGAAAAGAAAAGTTTGAAATAGTAATTATTATACTTACCTACAATATTCTAAAATTTCCTGTTTGAAATCAAACACATCATCTTTGTGTAAATCATACCAATTCAAGGAAAGATAAGCGAGCTGCTTGTGACATCATTTCTGGACAGAAAAAAGATACGTCCGGCAAAGAACCTACGTAATTTTGATTTTTCGTACGTTGAAACAATGAGGAAAGTAACCTTTTTTGAGTTCTCTTAACCCAAAGCATTCAGGTAATTTAGCTAACGCCATCGGCAAAAAAGTATAAGAATCATCAAACTTATGTACATAAGCTCAGATCCATTAGGAATAATGTCAGGTGAAGTTCCTTGCTGAATCATTCATGATAGAATGAACTGTCCGTCAAAACTATAAGATAAAAATGAAAACGTTATTTTAATATACAAACAACAACAATAAAAATAAGAAAATAAATCAAAATAAAATGTACATAAATATTTAAAAAGTATAAACTTTCGTTACCTTTTCATATTATGGGCGACGGCAGTGAATCCCTTGTGTTTCTCTGTAAAAAGCCAAGAACAAAATTCATCAAGAGATTTGTACCCAGTGAAAACAAATTCAGTGCCATCTGAAAGCTGAGCAACGGCCAAGTTTACGATGTGTTCTGCGCTTTCTTGATCGGTCTCAAAATCAAAAAATATAAATTTTTCTGATGACTTCTTTGGACCTTCTTTTTTTAAAAAGTATCTGTGCTCGGCTGAAACCACAAAGGTTTTACATGAGGGACATCGAGTCGTCCCGCATTTGTGACGCTCCATCGCACAGTCTCGCTTTGAAATAACTTTAGTGAAAATTCTAAAAAAGTGAAAATTCTAAAGTTTGGTAAATCTGAAAAAAAAAAAGGAAAACATATAAGCAAGATATTAATAGCAATAAAAATAATAAAATAAACACTAAAAAAATCGTTAAATGAACGCATATGTTTTCATACAGAATTTTTTAACTTTATTTTTCGTCTGCTGAAAAATCATCTCCCCCAGGGGGGGGGTACCTTCTTCAGGTATTCAGGGGGATTCACGCACCCCGGGCCCGAGTGATCTTTTTTTCCCTCTCCTTCTTTTCTTTTATTCCCCTTCCCTTTTATTTCTTTCACTTTTGGTTTGGTTTGGTTTGCTTTTGTTGTCAATAAGTTTTTGGTACTTACTGGTTCCTGTTGTTTTATTCTTTGAAAAAATAAAAAATCTTTTAAAAATTATAAAATTTGAAAAAAAAAACAAAAAAATGAAACTACTCACCTTGTTTCCTCACCTTTTTCATTTCTATTCACCTTGTTTTTACTCACCTTTTGTTTTCATTTGTTAGCTTAAAATTACTAATCTATTAATTAACCCGATCAGGTTATCGCTTTTTTCGGCACCTAATCAGTTTATCGTGGGTCTTCTATTCATAACTTTTGAAAAAATTGAGATATTTGAAAAATTCAGATTGCATAATAAAATTTAAAAATGGTATTTTTACGGAAAAAATCATGGACACGATAGATAGGTATTTCTTCTATATATGGATGTTTAGGTTTGAGACAAAAGAAAAATGGCTCGGGTCTCCAACGACCCACGATAACTTGATCGGGTTAAGCTAAGTCCGGTGTAGATGTGGCGCTGGCTATTGGGTTGGCGATTTGGTGAGGGTCTCACGGTAGTCTAGCCTTGGGAGCACACTGGGAGACTGGTGCCCTTGGTGAAGGTGAGACAACGGTGACTACTCGAACGAGAAACACCGGACTAACACGACTACCACATGCGATTCTTAAGCTGGGTCAACGGTCTGGTAGCTGGTGAGTGGTTATAGGTGTCCTAGAGAGGATTCTTAAAAACCCTTTGCGTTTGTGTGTTGGAAGAAACACTCTGACTTGTGGGACTAAGGAAACCCTCACCCCCCTTTTTATTATTCTCGATCATGGCTACAAATAAAGGAATTACGGATAATGCGTCTGGCTCGGGCCAAGCTAATTAAATCTCAAATGCTAATTCTTGGGCGGATAGGATGGAGGAGTTTTCTTCATCTTTGAATCAGAAAAACATTTTTGATAGTGATGAGGCACGGTTTTTTGCAGTAAAACGGAATGATGGAGATTTCTCTTAAGACTTCTCTATTCTTGATTCAGAAATCTTTGCAATCCATGGTAGGTGAACCAAACAAATATTAAAAAGCTTCGCTCAGGAAAATTATTGATTGAAGTAATGAACAGCAAACAAGGAAGTAATCTGAGAAAATGTAAAAGCTTTGGTAATATACCAATAACTATCACTGCACACAGAACTTTAAATATAAGCCGAGGAGTAATTTCTGAAAGAGACCTGCAATATGTATCTGAAAGTGAAATCTTGGAAAAACTAAAAGACCAAAATGTTGTTGTTGTTCGCCGTATCTCAGTTTTTCGAGAGGGCAAACAAATTCCCACCAAGCATTTAATTCTTACGATAGATTCGCCTAGACTTCCACATTCAATAAAATCTGGATACCTGGAATGCCCTATTAGACCGTATATCCCAAATCCCTTGCGATTCTTTAAATGTCAACGTTTCGGCCACTCGATGACCTCTTGCCGTGGAAACATGACATGTGCTCGCTGCAGTGCAGTGGGCCATGACAGTAAAAATTGCGAAGCTCCTATCTGCTGCATTAACTGTAAAAGAGGTCACCCAGCATATTCGAAAGCATGTGAAAAATGGAAAACGAAATTCAGACTGGGAAAACAAAACAGAATCTATAGTACCCTGAAGCACGTAAAATAGTAGAAGCCCGGACACCTACCATTGGTAAATCTTATGCAGCCATTACATCCAGCAAAAAATTTTATCATACAATAGCAACACAGACTGAATGCCTCGAACAAACCAGCCAAACAGTTATTGCATTAAAAAATAAAAAACAATACAATCTAAGTCTAATCAAAACCTGCATTATTCTCAGATTAACCCCAAAAAACCAACAGTGCCTAAGAAAAACACACCGAATTTGAGAAAAACCCTGACTGACAAAAGCCATAATTCTGTATCTTATAAGCATTCTACCTCTACTTCCACTAAAAGTACAATTAAAAAGAAAGAAACTTTACCTAAACCCATCACTAATACTCATAAAACTGCCACTGTCAATAATGTTACACATGAAGACTCACTTAGCCTCCATCCTTCTGATGATGAGGACAGTATGTCCACTGTATCAGAAGACAATAACGCAGATATATTGATTATCTAAATATAATGAAAACATGACTTATTTTATTATCCTGGAATTGCCGAGGTTTTAATCATAAACGAGACGATATTTAGGAGATTATTTTTATTCATAAACCTGTTTGTTTTGCATTCCAAGAAACTTATCTTAGACAAAACGATAATGTTAATATCCGTGGCTACAATTGCTTCAGGAAAAACTTTCTAAGAACTGACAGAGTTACAGGTGGTGTAGCTCTTTTAATTTCCAGTACCGTTCCACACACTAATATCCCTTTAAATACCAACATCCAGGCAGTTGCAATCCAATTGCATATCCATATGCTACTGACTGTTTGCTGCATATACTTACCACCCAATATGCCTGTCAACCAGAACGACCTCAATAGCCTCATTTCCCAACTACCTACTCCATTTTTGTTCCTTGGTAATTTCAATGGGCATAGCCCTCTTTGTTGAAGTCCCGATACAAATGGTCGCGGACAACTCATAGAAAACTTCATAAGTGACAATTCTTTGTCTTTTAAATAACGGCTGCAATACTTACTTTCATGAACCATCCAGGACATTTCATACCATTGACCTTGCAATTTGCTTTCCTACTCTCTTTCCATATTTTAATTTTTTTGTTTGTGACGATCTACATAATAGTGATCATTTTTCTTTGTTTTTATCACTTTATAATTATGACTAGACTCATCCTAAGAAGCCCCATTTTATCTATGACAAGGCCGATTGGGTTACTTGTACTTTAAATTCATCTATCACGAGAAATATCACTGAGGGCGATATCAATAAGGCTGTAACTCTTGTCAGCCAATGTATTATTAATGCTGCTAACAGCTCTATCCCAAAATCCAGTGGACATCACTCTAAACATTCTAAGCCTTGGTGGAACGAAGAATGCAGGCTAGCAAAAAGGAAGCAACAAAAAGCATGGGGGATTTTTCGCAGGTATCCAACAACAAGTAATTATATTTTATTAAAACAAGCTAGGGCACATGCACGGAAAACTCGTAGAAAAGCTCAAAAGGAGTCCTGGATCAACAATGTCTCCAGCATAACTTCTAATATTAGCAGCAAAAATTATGGCATCCTGTCAAAAAAAATGGTATGGGAATTTATACAAATCAAAGTATTTCCTTCTTAAAAGATAATGGTCAAACTATAACATCTACAAAAAATATTGCTAATACAATCTGGCAATTTCTTTCAGACATCTCCAGCTCTATTTCCTGTAATGAACCCTTTCTATCCTATAAGCAAAACTCCGAACGCTCCACTATAAACTTCAAATCCCGCTCATTAGACCCCCAGGGGGGTACCTTCTTCAGGTATTCAGGGGGAGTCACGCACCCCGGGCCCGAGTGATCTTTTTTTTCTCTTCTTCTTCTTTTTTTTTTTTTTTTTTTTTTTTTTTTTTTCCTTCTACCTTCCTTTCTTTTACTTTTTATTTATTTTATTTATTTATTTTATTTTTATTTTATTTTTTTATTCTTTATTATTATTATTATTTTTTTTTTTTTTTTTGCTAATAAGATTTTGGCTTTTTGTCTTGCTTTTTTGTCCTTGTTAGTTTTTTGGTTTTTACTGCCAATAAGGTTTTGGTACTTGTTCCTGTTTATTGTTCTTGTAAAAAAAAAAATAAAATGGAAAAAAAATAAAATAAAAATTTGAAAAACTTACAAAAAAAAATGAAACTACTTACCTTGTTTTACTCACCTTGTTGGGTTCTACTTACCTTGTTTATTTTTCACTCACCTTTATTTTTTTTGGTCTTTTTCTTGTTGGTTCTACTAAAAATAATTAACTTCTAAAACATTAACCAAGCTATGTCCGGTGTAGATGTGGCGCTGGTTATTGGGTTGGCGATTTGGTGAGGGTCTCACGGTAGTCTAGCCTTGGGAGCACACTGGGAGACTGGTGCCCTTGGTGAAGGTGAGACAACGGTGACTACTCGAACGAGAAACACCGGACTAACACGACTACCACATGTGATTCCCAATCTGGGTCGACGGTCTGGTAGCTGGTGAGTGGTTATGGGTGTCCCAGGGAGCGATTCTGAAAACCCTTTGCTTTTACGTCTGTTCAAGAAACGGGCTGACTTGTGGGACTAAGGAAACCCTCGACCCTTTTTTCTTATCTCAATATGGCGACAACTAAAGGAAATACGAATAATGCGTCTGGCTCGAGCCAAGCTATCAAAAATTCAAATGAGAAATCTTGGGGAGATAGAGTGGAAGAGTTTTCTTCCACCCTTAATGAGACGAATGTGTTTGTAAATTGTGAAGCTACATTTTTTGTTGTAAAGAGGAAAGAAGGAGATTTCTCAAAAACATCTCCTTTCTTAATACAAAAGGCACTGCAATCTATAATGGGTGATCCAAAATCAGTCAAAAAACTTAGATCAGGGGAATTACTAATAGAAGTTGAAAATAACAAGCAAGCTCAGAGTTTAAAAAGATGTTCCTTTTTTGCAGACATACCTGTCATTGTTACTCCTCATAGAACTTTGAATATTTGTCGTGGTGTTATCTCCGAATCTGACTTACAGTTCATACCAGAATCAGAAATCCTTGAGAACCTTAAAGAACAAAATGTTATAGCAGTTAGACGCATTTCCGTTTTTCGAGATGACAAACAAATACCTACCAAGCATATTATTTTAACGATAGACTCTCCTAAACTTCCACGCTCTATAAAAGCCGGTTATCTCGAATGCCCCATTAGGCCATATATTCCGAATCCACTACGCTGCTTCAACTGCCAACGCTTTGGACACTCTAAAACTTCATGCAGAGGAAAACTGACGTGTGCCCGTTGCAGTGCCATCGGCCATGACAGTCAAAATTGCGAAGCCCCAGCCCGTTGCATTAATTGTAAAAATGATCACCCATCGTACTCCAAGTCTTGTGAAAAGTGGAAAATAGAAAAAGAGATTCAGACGATTAAAACTAAAGAAAATATATCATACCCTGAGGCAAGAAAAATAGTTGAATCAAGAACACCCATCATTGGAAAATCATATGCTTCTGCTACTTCCATCAAAAAAACTTCTAGAACAATAGCTACACAAACCAGCTCTCCAGTTGAAACTGCTTTACTTAATTCTCAAAAATTGCAACCTAAGCCTAATCAGGCCTCAAATTCCACACAGTCCTCCAATGGTACTCCTATGGAAAACTTACGAATCAATCCCTCAAATATACAAACCAAACCAAGTCAGACAGCTACCTCCACACAGTCTTCTTTACCTAAACCAACAACTTCAAAAAAATCTCCATTAATACCAAAAAATGTTTCGTCTGACAGGGGACATTCCTCAGTCTCCCTAAAAAATTCTAATTCACCCTTGCGTTCCCATATCATAAAGAAAAAGAGAATTGCAAAATTGCCCACTCCAAATTCAAACAAAACAAAAAAGATAAATCTTACTAAACAACAGGACTTAATAACCCTTCATCCTTCTGATGGGGAAGGTATGTCTACCGCATCAGAGGATAATGACGTGGATGTTTTAATCTAAAAAAAAAAAAATCATAATGACTAATTTCATTTCTTGGAATTGCCGAGGTTTTACAAATAAACGAGATGAAATCAGAGAGATCATTTCTGATCATCGACCCATTTGCTTTGCCTTTCAAGAGACCTACTTAAAACAAAATGATAATGTAAAAATTCGTGGCTATAACTGTTTTAGAAAAGACTTTATTCATTCTGACAGGGCTACAGGTGGTGTAGCTCTTCTTATTTCTAATAATGTACCTCACATTAATATTTCTTTAAATACTAATATCCAAGCTGTAGCAGTCCAGGTCCATATTCACATGCTTATCACTATTTGCAATATCTATATACCCCCAAATATGACTCTCAGCCCTCATGATCTCAATAATCTTGTTTTGCAGTTGCCAACTCCTTTTGTCTTTCTTGGAGACTTTAATGGGCACAACCCACTTTGGGGTAGTCCCGACACTAATCAGCGTGGTCAAGTTATTGAGGATTGTGTCACAGATAATAATCTATGTATTCTAAATAATGGGGACAATACATATTTTCATGAACCTTCCAGAACATTCCATGCAATAGACCTAGCCATTTGCTCACCCACTCTGTATCCATATTTTAATTTCTTCGTAAGTAACAATCTACATAATAGTGATCATTTTCCTTTATTTTTATCATTTCATAATTTTAATGAACATCGACCCGGAAACCCACATTATATTTATGACAAAGCCGATTGGGCTGCCTTCACCATTAATGCTGTAATTACACATGACATGATTGGAGGTGATATTAACAAGGCTGTTACCGATGTGACTAATTGTATCATGAACTCTGCTAACATTTCTATCCCAAAATCTTCTGGCCGCCACAATAAACACTCAAAGCCCTGGTGGGATGAAGAATGTAATGCTGCAAAAAAAAAGCAACAAAAAGCATGGGGGATTTTTAGGCGGTACCCAACGACTGCCAACTACATGGCATTCAAGAAAGCAAAAGCAAATGCTCGAAGAATCCGCAGAAAATCACAAAAGGAGTCCTGGGTTAAATATGTTTCCAGCATTACCTCCAATATAAGCAGCAAACAACTTTGGCATCGTGTCAAGAAAGCAATGGGAATTTATTCTAATCAAAGTATTTCCTTTTTAAAATATAATGGCCAAACCATAACATCAACTAAAAATATAGCAAACACCATTGGTAGGTCTTTATCTGACATATCCAGCTCTAATTCCTATTCTGAACCTTTTTTGTCATACAAACATAATTCTGAGCGTTCATCAATTAATTTTCACTCCCGTTCTTCACCAGAGTACAATAGTCCTTTTACTGAAAATGAATTGCAAAATAGTTTGAAAAATTGTCGTAACTCTGCTCCTGGACCCGACGGTGTTACCTACATTATGATTAAACATTTATCAAAACTGTCTCTTAAAAATCTCCTTCATCTTTACAATAGGATCTGGACTGAAAATATTTTCCCTGTTGCTTGGCACGATGCTATTGTTATTCCTTTTCCAAAACCAGGTAAAGATGCTACGGATCCAAAAAATTACAGGCCCATTGCTCTTACAAGCTGTCTTTGTAAACTACTCGAAAAAATGGTAAATACTAGATTGGTTTTTATTCTTGAAAAAAATAATTTTATTTCTCCATGGCAAAGTGGTTTCCGACGAGGCCGTTGTACGGTTGACAATATTTTATTATTAGAGACATATATCCGCAAAGCTAATGTGAGACGTAACCATTTGGTGTCAATTTTTTTCGATATAGAAAAAGCTTATGACAAGACATGGCGCTATGGTATTTTAAAAGATCTTTTTAATTTGGACTTCAGGGGGAATCTTCCTATTTTTATTGAAAATTTCTTAAGGGTCAGACGCTTCCAAGTTCGTATTGGATCAGTTCTTTCAGATTTTTATTTTCAGGAGGAAGGTGTACCTCAAGGCAGTGTCTTGAGTGTTACACTCTTCTCTTTAAAAATTAATGACATCCTCAAAGAAATTCCACAGAGTGTCCACGGCAGTCTATATGTTGACGACCTGCAGATATCTTGCCAGGGAAATGACATGCGCTTCATTGAACGCCAATTACAACTTGCCATCAAGAATATCATTAAATGGACTAATAAAAATGGTTTTAACTTTTCTACTGACAAAACACAATGTGTGCATTTTTGTCGTAAACGAGGTCTACATCCTGATCCAGAGATTTTTATGAATGACTATCCTATTTCTGTTGTTGACTCTGCTCGATTCTTGGGTGTAATTTTTGACAGAAAACTCAATTTTAAATCTCATATATCATATTTAAGGACAAAATGCGAAAAAACATTAAAACTTTTAAAAGTACTATCAAACACTTCTTGGGGTGCAGATCGCATTTCTTTATTGAGAATCTACCACTCTGTTATCCGTTCAAAATTAGACTATGCCTGTGAAGTATATGGGTCTGCTCCTAGTTCTTATCTTAAAAAACTAGACACAACCCATCACAGTGCTCTTAGGATATGCTCAGGGGCCTTTCGCACCTCTCCTGTGCTTAGTTTGTATGCTGACTGTGTGGAGCCTTCTCTCACTGACATCAGACAAAGACTTTCATGTGAATTGTACTTTCGCATCCTCTCACATCCTAATCATCCTCTTCATTCACTTTTAAATACCAACGATCATAATCTTTATGTGAATCGCCCGTCTTGCATCCCACATTTCGCTCTTAGAATTAAGAACTTTCTTGCTGGCACCTCTCACATTCATACCAAAGTTCGTCCTCGGTCTCTTTTAAACATGACACCTTGGAATTTCCAGCCAATTTCCTGTCTTCATCCATTTAAGGGGTTTGACAAATCTAACACAGATGCTTCCATGTTTCAAGCACTTTTCTCATCTCATCGCTCTGAATATAAGGACTATGTCGAGATTTTTACTGACGGCTCCAAGACAAGTAATAAAGTTGGCTGTGGTGTCGTCACTGGCAACACCACGTATAGCTATGAACTCCCAAGCTCTTTTTCCATTTTTTCTGCAGAGTTTTTTGCAGTTGAGGTAGCTTTAAACATTATTTCGTCTCACTGCAGCAAAAAATTCATTATCTATACGGACTCAAAGAGTGTTCTTGACTCTCTTTCTTCTATCTCTTGCACTCTTTCTTTTATGTCTGTTTTAAAAACATATAACGACCTTCTAAAAAGGGGATTCAGTATTTTATTTTGTTGGGTTCCTGGACATGTTGGTATTAAAGGCAATGAAATAGCAGACAAGGCCGCAAAGCAAGCTTCCATTTTTTTAAACTGTCCTATTCCTTATGACGATGTTAAGCATAGCCTCAGGAGCTATTTCAGAGATATTTGGCAAAGGGAGTGGAACAGTCAAATTAATAACAAATTACATGATATTAAACCTCAAATTGCAATCTGGCCAACGTTTACTCCTAGGAAATATGATGTACTTATTACCCGTCTACGAATTGGGCACACTAGGCTTACTCATAAGTACTTATTACTTCGACAGGCGGAGCCGACCTGTCCCAAATGTCACTACCATACACTTACCATTCGCCATATTCTCACTGACTGTCCTTGCCTTCGTCATATGTATCGGCAATATTTTAATTCATCCTCACCAAACCTGACGAACCTTTTAGGTAGTTCACCTCATTATCATTTGACAAATTTTTTAAAAGACGCTGGTTTTTACTATGACATTTGATTTTATTATTTACACTCTTCATCTCATTCTACATCAGTTTTTATTATCTACACTGTTCATTACATTTTACATCAGTTTTTATTATCTACACTGTTCATTACATTTTAAATCTGTTTTTATTATCCACAATGTTTTTTATGACTTTGATTTTACCTTTTACCTATTCGTTTTTAATTTGTGTTAATGACAAACTGGATGGGTAAACCCATCCAGAGGCTAAATTTTGTTTAACCCTTTTTTGTTTGGCGCAGCATGTCCCATTGTGGACTTTGTGCCATAAAAAGCCATCCATCCATCCATCCATCCCGCTCATTAGAAAGTTATAATGCACCTTTTACAGAAAACGAATTAAAAGTTTATTTAAAATGCTGTCAGATTTCTGCTCCTGGACCTGATGGCATTACCTATCTCATGATCAAACATCTGTCAAAATCTCTCAAAAACTTACTTCACTTGTACAATAGGATCTGGTCTGAACATATATTTCCTGTTGCATGGCACGATGCTATTGTCATTCTTTTTCAAAAACCCGGGAAAGACGCAACAAATCCAAAAAATTACAGACCAATAGCCCTCACTAGTTTGTGCAAAATTCTTGAGAAAATGGTAAATACAAGACTGGTTTTTGTCTTGGAAAGTAATAGCATTATTTCTCCATGGCAAAGTGGTTTTCGACGTGGCCGTTCAACAATTGACAATATTTTACTGCTGGAGACAAACATCCAAAAAGCTCATGTAAAACATAATCACTTAGTTTCAGTATTTTTCGATATTGAAAAAGCGTATGATAAGACATGACGATATGGTATTTTAAGGGATCTTTTTAATTTAGACTTTCGTCGAAATCTTCCTACTTTTATTGAAAATTTTTTTACACTCAGACGCTTCCAAGTTTGCAATGGTTCAGAATACTCGGATTTCTACCATCAGGAAGAAGGTGTACCTCAAGGCAGTGTC
The DNA here is from genome assembly GCA_963930645.1 of Salticus scenicus. Lineage (NCBI taxonomy): Eukaryota > Metazoa > Arthropoda > Arachnida > Araneae > Salticidae > Salticus > Salticus scenicus. The sequence goes on from OZ005657.1 coordinate 140,305,513, forward strand.
TTGAGCGTTACATGTTCTCTTTAAAAATTAACACCATTTTAAAACAATTACCGCTAAGCATTCATGGTAGTTTATATGTGGACGACCTGCAAATCTCTTGCCAGGGTAATGACATGCGTTTCATTGAACGCCAATTACAACTTGCTATCAAAAATATTAAGTGGACAAATGAAAACGGGTTTAACTTTTCTGTTGACAAAACACAGTGTGTGCATTTTTGTCGTAGACGTGATCTTCACCCTGATCCAGAACTTTTTATTAATAACAGACCTATCTCAGTTGTTGACTCTGCTCGCTTCTTGGGTGTAATTTTTGACAGGAAACTTACTTTCATTCCACATATTTTAAATCTTAGGACAAATTGTAAAAAAAAATTAAATATTCTGAAAGTGCTTTCCAATACTTCCTGGGGTGCTGATCGTACTTCCTTGCTTAAGATCTATAGAGCAATCATCCGCTCTAAGCTAGACTATGCTTGTCAGATTTATGGTTCAACTCGCAACACGTACCTTAAGAAACTTGACACAGTGCACCATTCTGCACTTAGAATCTGTTCTGGTGCGTTTCGTACATCTCCCATTCTTAGTCTATATACTGACTGTGTAGAGCCATCTCTCACTGTGACCAGGCAAAAACTTTCACTTGAACTGTATTTCCGCATTCTATCACATCCTCATCATCCACTCCATCCTCATTTTTACAACAATGATCACATTTTATTCCATAATCGCCCCTCTTGCATTCCTCATTTTAGCCTAAGAATGAGGAACGTTCTTGTTGGTATGCCTCGCATTGACACTAATGTTCGTAGTAGGCCTCTCTTGGCTATTACTCCATGGAACTTTAGGGTTATTTCCTGCATTCACCCTTCTAAAGATTTTGACAAATCGAACACAGATGCTTCAATTTTCCGGTCACTATATGCTTCTCATTGCTGCAGTTACAAGGACTACATCAAAATTTTTACAGATGGCTCAAAGGCAGGCGATAAAGTTGGCTGTGGTGTGGTTTCTGGCACAACTATTTTTAGCTATCATCTTCCAAGTACATTTTAAGTTTTCTCGGCAGAATTTTTTGCAATTGAGGTCGCACTTAAATTCATTTCTTCTCATCGCTACAGAAAATTTATAATTTACACAGACTCAAAGAGTGTTCTCGACTCTCTTTCTTCCATTGCATGTACATCCTAGTGTATTTCAGTTTTAAAAACATAACGACCTGTTAAAAAAGGGCCTCAAACAGTCTCTTTAAAACCTTTGGCAAAGAGAGTGGGAATGTCAAGTGGATAATAAACTACAAAAGATCAAACTAGACATATCAGTCTGGCGTACACTCTCACCAAGGAAGGACGATGTCCTTCTCACCCGTCTCAGAATAGGGCATTCCAGGCTAACACATAAGCACTTTCTTCTGGGGGAACAAGAACCTGACTGTCCTAAATGTCATTTTACTTCACTTATCATTCGCCATTTACTTACAGATTGCCCCTGCCTTCGTCACTTGTACAGACATTATTTTAAATCATCATTTCCAAATCTGACAAGCCTTATACGTATTAATCCTCATTCTTTTTCTGACAAACTTTTTAAAAGAGGCTGATTTTTATTACGATATCTAATTTTATTTTTTACACTGTTCATCATTTTTTTACATCTGTTTTTATTATATACTCTGTTATTCATTTTTTACTTCTGGTTTTATTGTATACACTGCTCATTACTTTTATATCATTTCATCTTATACACTGTTCGCCCTGTTATCTATTATTTTTGATTATTTGACTACATTACTTTTTTTTAACTTTTTAGCCTTTTCCGTGTTTTAGTGACCATCTGGATGGGTAAACCCATCCAGAAGCTACACTTTAATTTCGCATATTTGTTTGGCGCAGTATGTCCCATTGTGGACCTTGCACCATTAAAAGGCAACCAACCAACCAACCATCCTGAAAAATCAAGAATATGGACTTAAATCCTTTATACTTATCAGTACAGATAAATGGTACAAAAAAAAAAAAAAAAAAAAAAAAAAAAAAGGAAGAAGAGAAAAACCTAAATTCTTTGCCACTTTTTCAAGGTCCAAGTGTCATTTTTGATTTCTGGTACCAGGGGTACATTAAAGTGCCACCTCACAAAATCATCATTAATTACTATGATATCATTTTTATTGCATATTTATTGAAAAAATACTGTTATGTAATAAAAAAAAAAATATGGTGCAAATGCATATTTTTAATCTGTTTTAAAATGCGGTAGATAAAGGGTTAATTTATTATACCTAAAGTAACTGAAATGTAATGCATATTAAAACAGACTAAACAAGGAAAACTGAAAAGAAACTAAATTAAATTAGATTGCATTTTGTGTTCAAACTTCAATGATTATATGATGCAAATTAAATTTGTAGAGGAATAATTATGAAATATCTACACTTGATGATATATCATAAGAATATTAAAAATGTATACTTTCAAAGACAATGTTATGTACATGAGATTCTAGAACTTACTAAATTTTTATTTGAAAAACTTCAGTAAAATTTTACAATAACGAAATATTTTTCTCGTGCATTAAGCACATTTTTACTTAAAATATAATTTTGTCTAAAAACAATAATCTTATTGACTAACTTAGCTTCATGGTTTTAAGATACAATTTTACGTCTCGTGCGATTTGGAGAGAGATTTCTTGCTTTACACAAATCAGTCTCAAACCGTTTCAAAGGTGTCTATGTGAGTTACAAAAATCAGTTTCAAACGCTTACAGGGTTAAAATAAAAATTATGTTATAATGAAACTTTTTTACGAATAATTAAACACTCAAAAACAAACCAAAAGTTATGAATGCAATTCAGCAATAGATAAGTAATTAGTTTTAATGATTAGTTGTTTTATTTAAAACAATTAATGAATGATGAACTTTTAACTTTAACAACTACCTTGCCTGATGCTGTTTGTAAAATGGTAAAACAGAAGTTTAAAAATTTAATAACTTCTCAGCATCAGTGCACTAGCCACTGAGCCACCCAAAGATAAAATTAGAGAACTAATATAAAAACAACAGCAGTCAAAGAGTTTTTGGCCGACCAAATAAGCATTATCTTTCGTATAGTGGTAAAATATATTTTTTTTCCTTAGTACAAAGCGCCTAAAACTGTACTCATCAAAGAGAGCCCAACTAAAAAAAAAAAAATTCAACATTAAACCCCTCCAAATATAACTCCAAAATTATTTCATTATCTATTAAACAACCTAGAAGTAAAAAAATAAAGCAGTTGGTGAATATACAAAAAGCTACACAGCACTAAATAATTTCTGGAAGATTTTAAGAAAGATTCAAAATTTTACTCCTAAAATTTACACCTCAAAGCCTTATTACTACTAGCAAAATATAATTGTTAAGTAAAATCATCTTACCCTGATAAACTATGTAACTTCACAATATCAACTAACATATATTGCAATTTTTACAATGATTCAGATCTTGTGAAAGGCATACAGATTATTTTACCATAGATGAAATTACTTGAAAGTTTAAAAATCAATCTAATTTAAAATTTAAATTGTATGAGTCAGCAATAAAAAGATCAGATACACTGGTTATGTACAATCTGGAATTTTTAACGGAACAAAGCATTTAATTTCCTTACTTTAAAATTCACTTAATTATTTTAATGAATTTTTAATTTTAAGCTGAATTTTATCTCATAAGAGATATTCCAGATTATACATTACGTATATTCACCCCCCCCCCCACACACACACACAAAAAAAAAAAAGAAAAATATATCAAGCACCAAGAAAAAACACATCAGAGGTTAATTAACTTTAAATTTGTTTTTCTTTTTTTTCTACTCAGCTTTGATGGTACTAAAGTAATAATAATAATAACCCCAAATTCGCAGGGAAGCTAACACTTCCTTAAGGAAATATTTTTTTTTCTTTTCTTTTAACTCCCAAATTTTTTCCCAAACAATAATTCTTCATAATTGAAAAAATCTAAAATTTTAAAACACATAGACAAAAACAGAATTTACATAATGAAAGCCAAATTTATTTAAAATAAGCTTTATACTTAATACAAAAACATCTTAAATTTTGCAGTTAAAATCAAAGCACGAAATATTGACTAAATAGTTTCTTCACTTTTCATAGTAATTATTTTACACAAAATATTTTCCAAACATGACAGTTTCAATGTGACATAATTCTTAAAACTTAGAGATAGCATCTCTCTTCATGATATAGGTTTTTACATTAAAAGGAATATAAAATCATTATCTTTTAACAGCAGGTAGAAGCGATGAAATAATGGAGACTTACAACAAAATAAACAATGACTTCTATATTCCAGTCACCATGAGTGTCACCGGGTAGAAGTGATTTTACTGCCATTTTTCTTTCTAATCGGCAGGATGAAATAAAGCCAACACTCGACATCACGACTATCTATCATCAGTTTTTCCCGAAAAGGTGTACAAGCTGTCTATGTAAGCTGCTAGAAAAGATGAAAAATACTAGGTTTGTTTTCATTTTAGAAAAAAATAACTTGATTTCTCCATGGCAAAGTGGTTTTCGACGGGGCCGCTCAACGGTTGACAATATCTTATTACTAGAGACTAATATTCGAAAAGCTAATGTGAGACGTAACCATTTGGTGTCAGTTTTTTTCGACATGGAGAAAGCTTATGACAAGACTTGGCGCTATGGTATTTTAAGAGATCTTTTTAATTTGGACTTTAGAGGAAATCTCCCTATTTTTATAGAAAACTTTCTAAGAGTCAGACGCTTTCAAATTCGCATTGGGTCAGTTTATTCAGATTATTATTTCTAGGACGAAGGTGTGCCTCAAGGCAGTGTTTTGAGCGTTACACTTTTTTCTTTAAAAATAAATGATATTTTAAAACAGTTGCCTCCAAGTGTACATGGAAGCTTATATGTTGACGACCTGCAAATTTCTTGCCAGGGAAATGACATGCGCTTCATAGAACGCCAATTACAACTTGCTATAAACAATATCATTTAATGGACAAATAAAAATGGTTTTAAATTCTCAACTGACAAAATACAATGTGTTCATTTTTGTCGTAAACGATGTCTTCATCCAGATCCTCAGATTTTGATGAATAACAGGCCAATTTCAGTTGTTGACACTGCTCGTTATCTGGGTGTTATGCTTGACAGAAAATTGACTTTTATTCCACATATTTCATATTTAAGAACTAAATGTGATAAAGCACTAAATATTTTAAAAGTCCTTTCTAATACTTCTTGGGGAGAACCGTCCATCGTTACTCAAAATATATCTGGCTACTATTCGCTCCAAACTAGATTATGCTTGCCAGGTTTATGGATCAGCAGCTCATTCTTACCTTAAAAAACTGAACACAACACACCACAGTGCACTTAGAATTTGCTCAGGAGCATTCCGGACTAGTCCTGTTTTTAGTTTATATGCTGACTGTGTGGAGCCTTCTTTCACTGATATCAGACAGAGACTTTCACTTGAATTGTACTATCGCATCCTTTCACATCCTAATCATCCACTTCACTCACATTTAAATAACAACGATCATAATCTTTATGTGAATCGGCCATCTTGCGTTCCTCATTTTGCTCTTAGGATTAAGAACTTTCTTGCGGGCACTCATATTCATACCAAAGTTCGTCGCTGGTCTTTTTTAATCATGACGCCTTGGAATTTCCAAGTTATTTCTTGTCTTCATCCGTTTAAGGGGTTTCACAAATCCAACACAGATGCTTCCATTTTTCAAACACTTTTCTCATCTCATCGCTCTGACTACAAGGACTATGTTGAGATTTTTACTGATGGCTCCAAAACAACTAATAAATTCAGTTGTGGTATTATCATTGGTAATAAAACTTTTAGCTATCAACTCCCTAATTCCTTTTCCATTTTCTCGGCTGAGTTTTTTGCGGTTGAGGTTGTTCTTAACATTATTTCATCTCATCGGAGTAGAAAATTCATAATCTATACAGACTCGAAGAGTGTTCTTGATTCTCTCTCTTCTAATTCTTGTGACCTCTCCTTCATCTCAAATTTAAATACTTACAACGACCTTTTGAAAAAGGGATTCGACATTTTGTTTTGCTGGGTTCCTGGCCATGTTGGTATTAAAGGAAATGAAGCAGCAGACAACGCCGCAAGGCAGGCTTCCGTACTTTTAAACTGTCCAGTACCATATGATGACATAAAGTACACACTTAAAAGCAATTTTAAAAGTATTTGGCAAAGGGAGTGGAATAACGAAAACAATAACAAATTGCAAGAAATAAAACCTCAAATTTCAATCTGGCCAACACTCACCCCTAGAAAATACGATGTCATTATAACTAGACTAAGAATCAAGACTCACACATAAATACTTATTGCTTGGAGAACAACAACCTGATTGTCCAAAGTGTCATAGTGCACTAACCATTCGCCATATTCTCACCGACTGCCCTTGCCTTCGTCATCTGTATCGACAACATTTTAATTCATCTTCACCCAATCTGACGTACCTTTTAGGTGTGAACCCTCATCATCGCATGACCAATTTTTTAAAAGAAGCTGGTTTTTATCATGACATTTGATTTTATATTTTACACTGTTCATCTTTTTATTATACACACTGTTCATTTCCTTTTACTTCGGTTTTTATATATACTGGATGGACTTATATATACTGGTATATATATACTGGCTTATATATACTGGTTATTCTGGATGGGTAAAACCCATCCAGAAGCTAGCCCTTATTTTTTATACTTTTGTTTGGCGCAGTATGTCCCATTGCGGACCTTGCGCCATTAAACAGCAATCAACCAACCAATCCCGAAAAGGTGAGGCCTTTAGCTTATGTAAACACCCGGCACGATGACAAAAGCATGCCGCCCCTTTTCAAACCTTTCAATGCTTGATCTAGCATGATAGTCATCTCGAAATGAGAGAGTACATTTAGAAATCAATCTTCATCTCGAACCAACTTTTCATCCATCGAAGTCCGAATATCAGTGGCCAAGATCTCGTTATTTCCATGTCACTCTAGGTAACGACTAAGGCATTTGCTGGATACATAACCGTTCAAAGATAGCATCTTACTGTACAGGGTGAGGCATCGAGATAACAAAACGAAACAGCTAAAAAATAAATCGCCGTAAACACCAAAAGAAGGACGCTGTCTCCAACACGTCGATCTGGAAAAACAAAACTTGAACTAGAATAGCCAGGGAAGCGAGATCGATCGAGCCTACAAGAATGTGAGCCTCATCTCGAAAAACAAAATGCTTGATCTAGCATGATAGTCATCTCGAAATGAGAGAGTACATTTAGAAATGAATCTTCATCTCGAATTAGAGAGTACATCTAGCATCAGATCTTCGTCTCATCTCGAATGAGAGCGTACATCGAACATCGGATCATCATCTCGAAAATCAGAGGGCACAAGCCCCTCTCCCTATATATTCTGACCAAAAACTACAGTTCCTACCTGCCAGAAACCACAGAAATTTCACCCCCACAAATAAAAAAACAAGCTCACCGCTTTCACAAAACACGTACACACCGACGCTAGCCTAAGATCCAATCGTGAGTGTTACCAACCCCATCAGATAAAAATCTACACACGCATTTGCTAACTGTATAACCGAAACATTTAGCTTGGCTCCACCTAGTTAAAATTAAATACAATCCCCTAAAATGCCCTTGAAAATTTTCTCATGACTAGAGCTATTTAACCCTTTACAGCGCTCTACCTTTTAAAGTTGGAATTTCAACAAAAAAAGTTGTAGGCTATCTACTTAGGTCTAAAGGAGTACACAGGTATAATTTTGTAAAGACAGTGCTTACCGTTTTGAATCTGTGGGTGTTCCATCAGCGGGAACACTGCGCCAGTAGAGCTCTGTAAAGTGCGTCTAGGAGCATCGCAGTGAAGCGCGTAAATGAGTAGAAGCTTTTGCATATGAATTAAACACTATTATACCTGTGTAGTAGATTTAGCATAACCCATGGTGCATCACAGACAGGCCTGCTACTCTACACCCCCTCTCCCCCCCAAAAAAAACTTGGTTATATGATTTTTTATGAAATAATTTGATATTTACAGTTAGTATACATATATACAAGTCCTATGTGTAAAAATAGTTACAATTAGTCTACTTTTTAGCTTCATGAAATTTCTGGAAGCACGTCACACTCTTTTAGTAGAAGCACAAACCAACATTGCAGGTTTTGTACATGAAACTAGTTTTGTGCGGTTGATTTTTTTTTATATAAACAACCAACCCTCCCTCGCAGCATCTGATAGCTTGACGTCATTCCCTCCAAACTGAGGAAAGCAGAGTACGTAAACAGAACTGTCTTCCCTCATCATTGTTTTCGGTTGCATAATATGAACAGCGCTAGTGTCGCAGTTTTCCAGGAAATGGAACACCTTATTTTATCCAACTATTCCTCATATGTTTCCTGCATAAAAAATTAAAAATAATATAGAATAAATAACTTAGAGTACAGCCAACGATATAACATAAAATCTTTTTTCAAGCAATTTCTTTTGTATCACAAAAAAAATATACAAAATTTCTTGTAAATACGAGGATTTAAAATAACGCGTCCCAGCTAAATATCATGGATTGCCTTGTGTAGTGATGCCATATATGGATGAAAAGGAAAGTTCAAAGTAAAAAATAAGCCTATTTTTATGCATTTGCAATTGAATTTAACGGTTGGAGAAGCTAGCGAAGTTAGGTGTTTCATGTAATGGAACACTGAACGGCAAAGGGTTAAACCTCAATTAGCACACAAACTTTAAAATTTTGCAGATCTGGGAAAAACTATCATCTACAAATTAATTCTAAACAGTTAACGTTCAGATCCAGAAATCTGTAAACCGCGGGAAAGAGCATACACCTGCAAATATCTGTCATTAATAGCATCGCTCGCCAGCGGCCTTGACAAACTCCATGTCTCTCACAGAGCGAAGAAAAGATAATGATCATTCTCTCTTCGTAAAAACGGATTGCAACCAATTTACTCATGACAAGCTGAATTGATAATGGAAAAACGGGCTATTTTTTTGATAACAGAAACATGTGCTCGACGCTTTACTCCCAATTTTCACATCATTAAGTGCAGTAATGGTACATAGCTAAATAAATACTTCCATGGGAAAGTATATTTCTTTTAACGAGCCAGATAAAATCTAAACTTAATATATAAAATTTTTCTTAACTGTAATTAACAGTATAGGAATTTCTTTTATTAAATATTAATAAAAAATAAACAAGATGTAATTAATCTTCATAACAACACCCCCGTGACATCGATGAAAAAAAAAATTTTTTTTTGAAAAAAAGCCGAAAATCCAGAGACAAAAGTGCCTACCCATCGAAAAGGTCAAACATCGACCCTAAGAAAGAAGACAACTAAGACCCCAAACCTTCCTCCATTTGCAAACAGACGTCATATCTGCAAATCGAATTTGTACCCTCAAAAGACATTTCTATTAGAAACCAGATACAAGCTATTGTAGGAACCAAGAAAAAATTTTCCCTGACAAGAACTATAAGTAATTCATGCCCTTCGAGAACTCACCACACCCTCATAGGCACATCTTTCTACTCTAACCTGAACCAAAACCACACGGCATATAGGAAACCTGCACAAGCATAACAGACAATTTTAAACTCACAACATCTAGCAATTCACGGTTGACACAGTACGGCACAAAAAAATTTCGGCCACGTAGGCATTCACAATACCGCACAAGTCTGACCACAACTAGAATCAACAAAACCGGCATTGACATGCACCCTTAACATTTTACATCTATAGTTTTTTTTTTTTTTTTTTTTTTTTTTTTTTTTTTTTTTTGAAAAAAAAAATTTTGACACCTTCTTTGGACAAACTAATTTAACGACAGGGGTGGGTAATGAGCAAAATTTTTCAAAATAAGCCACTACCTAAAACTGAGACAACATGAGCACTCCTAGCGACCTAATATGCAGTTTTAAAAAAATACTATATACAACATATTTAAAATTTAAATTATTCAAATACCTTTAACATAACTTCGTGCGGGCAGAAAGCTTTTTCGGCAGGCAATCCCCTCCTTCGACGGTGCCGACTGCACTTCGTGGTTGGCGGTCATCCTATGACTGATCTTCTTTCTTATAGCTGTACATGTGACGCCACACTTTGTCTATCTCCCCCGATTCGTGGTCGTTTATCACGTGATTATTGTGCGCGATTTCAATACTTTCTCTGAGATGTGCGTAGGTTTGGTTATTAAAATTAGCTATTTTCGTGACATTATCAAAATCTATTTTTATATTGTTTACTAGATAATTTTTAGCTAACGCGGAAGTATTCCGGTTCAATTTAATATCGTTTTGATGTTCTTTTATTCGGGTTTTTATTTTTAGTAACACTTATGTAATTATATTCTTTGTTTTCATGATTTTTGAGGGGAATTTTATAAATACCTGCAGTTTCGGTGGAGGGTATTAAATCTTTATCGCATTTTATTAATTGAAAGATGTTGGGTTTGATTGGGATGTTTAAATTCAAATTACTAGCAGTGTTTATCTTATTTGAAATACCTTGATTATATGGTATGGAAAAGGTGTATTTAGTAGGAGTTTTTTGTGCCTTGGAAATATTATTTAACTGTTGGATCCGTTTTTTATATAATTGATTTACCAATTTTTTGGGGTATCCTGCTTCAGTCGTTAATTTATTTATGAAATTTAGTTCTTTTCTTAATTCTGATTTATCGGAGCATATAAGGATGGCGCGATTTATGTAACTGTGTATTGCATTTATCTTGTACCTATACGGTGTTTTACTTTTATTGTTGATAATTTCGTTACTCGCGGTTGGTTTACGATACCCTGTGGTTTTAAAGTGATTATTGTTTCTTATGATTTTTACGTCTAAGTAGTTAATTTCTTTGTTGTTCTCATCTTCAGCGGTGAATTTTATATTTTTATCGAGTTGATTAACCCGATCAGATTATTGCTTTTTTCGGTACCTTGTCAGTTTATCATGGGTCTTCTATTCATAACTTTTCAACAAATTGAGATATTTGAAAAATTCAGATTGCATAATAAAATTTAAAAATGGTATTTTTACGGAAAAATTCATGGACACTATGGAAAGGTATTTCTTCTATATATGGATGCTTAGGTTTGAGACAAAAGAAAAATGGCTCGGGTCTCCAACGACCCACGATAACTTGATCGGGTTAAGTTCATTGAGGATTGCGTTGCTGTCATATTTTTCTTTAATTATCGCAAAAACGTCGTCCACATAGTGGACCCATAATTTATTTTTGTTACCTAAAAGATCTGTAATTTTGTTTTCTATAAGTCTTAGTTTGAACTCTGCAATAATTCCCGATATGGGAGATCCCATAGGGACGCCCATATTTTGTTAATACACGGTATTATTAAACTTAAAATAACTTTCTCTTAATATTAAATTACTGGTGGCTATAAGTGTATTGGCAATAGATATTTCATATTTTTCTTTGATTACGCTATTAATTATTTCGGATATTTCATTTATGTCAATGGAGGGATATAAATTAACTACATCAAAGCTGACTAGGAGATCGTTTTTATCTATTTTTAAATCTTTTAGTTGTTTAATGAAATCTTCAGTTGAATTTATGCTGGTGTTTGAGGGGGGGGGGTAAAGTTAGCGATATATTTTTGTCATATTTCTCTAATGGGTAGGTAGGTCCTTTTTTATTAACTATTGATCTAATTTTTTTTTTTTTTTTTTTTTTTTTTTGGGGGGGGGGGGGTTATGGTCTTTATAACGTCCAAATAATCGCGAGGTATTAGGGGCAAAATTATTTATGCCAGGAGGTTGATTATTGGGCCAGTTACCTTTCTTAATTAATTGTTGGACTTTATCTATTAGTTTTTTATTGGGGGTCAGTTTGTAGTTTGGTAGCACTTACCTCCTTAATAGTTTAATTTATTTTACTTTCATAGTCGGAACGATTTAGAATGGCTATTTTCCGCGTTTTGTCCGTTAAAGTACAAGTTATAGTGTTATTTTTCTTAAGTTGTTTCAGGGCTTTAAGATCAGCGCGATTGAAATTACTATTTTTACTATTAATGTTTTTATTTAGTACGTTATGCGCGATGAACGGTGTTTTTACTTTCTGTGGGGGCTTTATTAATAGCAGTCTCAATCTTTGCTATGGTATCATTGATGTTAATAGGTTGTTCTTACATGAACTTGGGTCCTAATTTTAACAGCGCGTCTTCGTGGCTATTGACATTATAATCTGAGAGGTTAATATATGGTTGTTCTTTTATTTGTTTGCCCTTTAAAAAATCTCTATTAATCCAGCCTCTAAGTTTTTTATTATGTTTTTGTAATTGCAATATTCTTTTCCACGTTATTATAAATCTCGATTTTTCCTTTTAATTCATTAAAATAATCATTGCCCATTTCCCTTTTCAACTTATTTTCTAGTTCATTCATTATTTTGATATTATTATAGAGTTCAGATTTTTTACGTTTTATCATTTTAGAGAGAATTTTATTTTCAAAATTTCTAACATCCCGGGAAAAAAGTTTAGTAATAGTTTTATTATGCACTCTGAAACTTTTATGTATAATTTTGAAATGTTGACAATCTTGTAAAAAGTTAAGACTCTCTTTTGTTTTAATATATTTCTTGTTTATTTTCTTTAATTTTGAGGAGTTATCTGTATATCTGTTCATTATACTCTTTGAATTAAGGACCGTGCAACAACTGGTGTAATAAAAAAACTTTAACGCACGTACTCCCCTCTATACGGGGGTAAATAAAAAATAATAGCATTAATTAGCTGGTGAGTAGACAAGGAAAGCCATGCACTTCAAAAACCACCCACTAAACGGGTGAAAAAATCGCACTAGAAAATACGAAATCGCGATAATAAAGTTTGATAAAAAGTATTTAACACCCACTAAACGGGCGTACATACGGAAACTAGAACTACTTTATTAATTCAAAACATTTTAAGACAGAAACCTCCCACTAAACGGGAGGGGGGACTTTAGCGTTAAAATTTCGTAAAGTAAACAAAGAACACTGGGAACAAGTATAGACCGGAAAAATATTAAATTACCATCCACTAAACGGGGGCAAAAGGCTAAATGAAAAGAATTATGTAGAAACAATCATATTAAATAAAAATCCGCCATTAAAAACCCACTAAACGGGCAAAAATACGGAAAAATAAAAACAAAACTTATTTAAGTAAATATTTAAGAAAATTGACCACGAATCTGCGAGCACAAAGTTATGTTAAAGGTATTTTAATAATTTAAAATTTTAAATATGCATTATAAACTTCGTTAAAAAGTATTCCTTATAATACTATATACAACATTACAGAAATTGTAAATACACATAAACAAAACCAATACATAATATATTTTACAACACAACATTTGAAACTTTTTCAAACATATGAGATTCTCTTCACCTTGATACTTAAAATTATACGTCCAACGAGATTCATATACATAACTACTAAACATTTAGGGAGAGAGAAAATTATATTAGTTGATTCGCGCCTACAGACTAAGAAGAGCAGTTCCTCTCCGAGAATAATCATTAAAGTATGTGATGTAACAGAGACTAAAGAAAAAATTTTGTTTTAATTTTTCCTAAAATACTAATTTCCCTAAAATTTTTTACATAAAATTGTACTATAAACTGCGAAGGACCATCAATAATCATGAAAGAGAATACACACTCTCTCAAATGCAATATATACAGGAATACAAGTAATACTAAAAACAAAAGTCTGATCACATAAATTCATATTATTTACACATAAACAAAAAAAAAAATCAATTTGTAGGCAAACCAGATAACACAGATCACAGAGAGGCAGGCACAAACTACATACACATTATCCCTCTAAATTCAATTATTTACAGGAAAAACACCCGCCTGATTTGTGAAGGACAAGGTATCGGAGAGATAAGGCAAAAAAAAATTCTAACAGCAATTTTTTTGTAAACATGACCTGCCAACACCACAATTTGTTTTCAGAGAATTCATAGCTTTTTGTATTATGACTGAGACAAATCCCCATACATGATATCCCGAAACAATTTTTTTTTTTCATTAGTTCTTAAAATACTACACATGCGCACAAAAGACAAAAAATTCTAACAATAAAATGATAACACGGTACAACGCATAATAAAATATTCATATGCAAAATACTAATAAACATTAAAAAAATACTGATACGAATGCCAACAATTACACGGTGCAAAAACAATAAGAAAAAACAATACTAAACATATACATGCGAACAACTAGAGTAAAAAGAAAAGGAACAAAAAGTTAATATTTACAATTTTTTTTTTTTTTTACCCCAAAATGTATCTCAAAACTGAAGTTTATTACGCGGGCTAAAATTATAATTATGCGTTGGCCTGGAAACAGTTTCTTCATTTAGTTCATTTCTTGTTGCCCTAACACTTTTTGGAGTAGTTTCCACAATATCTAAATTTTCTCGTTCAGCTGTTGGAGATACATTTTTTGAACATTGGCTGGACAGGGCACACGGTGAGAGACCTCGGGGCTTACTAAGCTAGCATCAGAAGAAAAACAACCGGTTGACTAGCCGGAACAAGAATGTCATTACCCTGCACCTGACCTGTAGGTATAAAAACATTATAAAAATTTGCAAAATTAAAACCCCCATAATTTCCACACTGAAACTGGTTACCACCAAGTAAACTATCCACACCACCTTCAGGCAAAAAGATATTAAGACCTGCATTTTCACAAGCCTATTTGTAGAATTGTTCTCTCTGAATATATCCCTGCATTTGACCATGAAGAGACTCAAAGGACTGTTTTTGGGTTTCTAATTCTTTAGCAAGCACATCTTTTCTGTTTGATGTAGTTTATCAGAAGTTTCCATTTTCGTATCTTTCTCCAATAACTGTGCCTCTAAATCTTCTATTTTGTTATCTTTCTCTAATAAGTGTTTCTCTAAATCTTTTATTTTATTATCTTTTATTAATAACTGAGATTCCATAAGTATAATTTTATCATCTCTATGTTTTAATTGTCCTTCAGAAAATTCTTCTTCTTTCACCACCACACGTTGTTAGTGGGTCATCACTGTAATTTCAGATTTGGTAACTTAACTGTTGTTCAAGGTCTTTGATTTGTTTGATGTAAGCATCCAATGTTAAGTTGCATTGAAATACTTCCTTTTCCAATTCTCTTTTAAAATCACAGAGATTTTTCTTTGGAGCCTCTAACACTGTTTTTAATGTCTCACAGTTTAGACACTCTTTTTTCTCATACTTCTTTGTTAAGTCTTCTATATCTTTTGTAAGAATTTCATTTTTCCTTTTATAATCAATATATACCTGATTTGAATGCTCTAACAATCTTAACAGTTCATCTCTTTCAGCATAGATAGCGTTGACATCCATTTTAGCTTCATTAATTCTTTCAGATAGACTTTTCAGAAGATGTTTTTTTTTCAGAAAAATCTTTTTCAGGACAAGCCTTTTCTTGCTTGATTTTGTTGATCTCCTGTTTTAGTTGTTTAATAAATTTATCTTTTTTTACTAGATCTGCTTTCCTTTCTTCAGGATTATTTAGTAAGACGTTGCAGAAGCTGTGCAAAAGCTTAAACTCTTTGTTTTTATCTACGTTATTGGCATCCATCCACATGCCTAATTACATCTTGCAGAATCAAATTTTCCAGCGCTTGAAATCGAGCTTTATATTGTGGTTTGTTACTTAATACAATCTCTGCAAATGTTTTCATTATTGGAGTTTGAAATTTAAAGATATCCATAGAATTTTTGTGTCTCCAAAACTAACTGAATATCATCATCATCGTCCATATTGTTGCTAGGTGGGGATGCTGGAATTCCTTGAGCTACATTTTTCTAAGAGGTTGATAGACAGTCATTAGGCACTTCTGAAATAAAAGCTTCAGGAACATCCCTTAATGATTTTATTGATGTAATTTTTGGCAGCTGTCGATCCAGCATTACAAAACATTCTTTTATTATATTCTTCTGTGATGAAGTGCATTTCCAATATGTTTCATGGAATTGGGAGGTAGATGCACAAGGTGTGTCTAATAGTTCATCTTTCTCACCAACTTGTGGTTGGTGATTGATTGAAAATATATATCATCATTAGGTCTATTTTGAAAATTGATTGCTGACTGCAGCACATTTGCTTTTGAATCTTTCATATCAGCAATATCAGTTTCCATTTCTATTGGTCTTTCAATATCAATTTCCATAACATTTTCCGCGTTAAAAATGCTTTCAACGTCGTCTTGTTCTGTTTTTTCCTGATGTCTTTTTTTTTTTTGATTTCGTAAGTACAAGGAGTGTTTTAGCTTTAAAAAATTGAAATTGATTATATTGACTTTGGAAGTTGTATATGTAGTTTCTTAATTCTGCCATAGCCTGTTCATAACTAACTAGCAGTTTGGACTTTTCTGACTGCTTTGGGCTTCCACCAAGATTATCCCGGCTGATTTTATACACAAGATTATGTGGTATTAAAGACTTATCGTGTGTTCAAAAAAACCTGACATCAGCATTTTTAATTCAAAATTCGAAGACATTTGGCAGGTCAGAAAGGAAAGCCCTTTAATTTAGCCCACACAATAGGATGTTTCTTGGAACAAACTTCTGTGAAGTAGTTATCACATGGCACATCTCCTGTTATTTTAGCAAGGAAGCACTCTCCACAGCCTTCCATGTCAGACAGATGCAATTTCATGCATTTTTCAAAATTGAAAGCAACTTTTGTTTCAATGGATTGCTCGCCATAGATTTTAATGCAATTGTGATATATCCATTTAAAATTCTGGAGAAATTGTCCAGTATTCGCATATGAGATATATTGGGTTGGCAACTAAGTTCCCGCCGTTTTTTTTTAATTGGAAAAATCTGTATGACATTAAATACTTTTGGTACGAAGTTGTACATCATTCGAAAGAGAATATATTGTTCTACCTAAATCTATGTTTTGTTGTTACTATGATACATTTTCTTATTATTTACAAATCATTAACTTGGAATGTCAAGTTGAGAAGAATGAGCATTTTCGACACGTCCTTCTTTTTGCCTTTAATCAAGGTTCTAAGGCCGCAGAAGCTGCTCGCAACATTTGTGCTGTGTATGGAGTGGGTGCTATAGCCGAAAGAACCGCCCGTGTTTGGTACGCAAAGTTCAAAAAAGGAAATTTTGACCTCAAAGTCGCACCTCGTTCTGGCCGTCCAGGAGCGATTGAACCACCTTTTGCATGAAAATCCGCGTCAAACAACAAGGGAACTGGCAGAGACAATGGATTGCTCCCACGCTACTGAAGAGAAGCATCTTCACTCGATGGGCAAAGTTCAGAAGTGTGGAGCGGCGGGAACCCAGACAGCACATCACCTCCCCAGGATATCTTCAAGATGTTTTCTGGATGAAAAGACATCCCACAAACATCCTTAAGATGTACTGTGGATAAGTTAAGCCTAACTGTGCTGTTAGGGAACTTAGTTGCCAACCCAATATTTAATTTTGTCAATTAGTATATCTATATCCATTACAACAGGTAAGTTTTTTTGTTTTATCCTTTTTCCATGTCCTAAAACATTCGTTGTAAACACAGCCTGTTTTAATCACTCCACCAACTTGAACTGTTATTTTTTCGCGAATAATCCTCTTGATAAGCCAAATTAGTTGTGACTGGATATTAAAAGGTATTTGGGGCTTATGGTTTGTACCATCAATATTATTCCATGTGCATTCACAAGGACTTAAAGTCGATGACTTTGTTCTTTTCAAGCAATTTGTATGATAAACACGGGGACAATTACAGCAATAATGTTCATTAGCTGGTTTGTGGCATACCCAACAGTGGTCGTCAACTTTCACTAAATCAAATATTCTACCACTGCATGTTCTAGGTTATCTGTTGTTTTGTTCAGGTTTATGATCATCTACTGTTCTGGTTACATGCTCATTTTGATGTTCTTCTGGACATTTTCTTTTTCTTGTGGTGACGCTATCATTTGCAAAAGCTGGTCTTTTTCTTCTCGGAGATGGACTTGCCACTCGTCTGGTACCACTTCTTGACCGGGTTACACGTTCGGCTGAAGTACTAGTCTGCTTTGGCCTCATTGTGCTTTATCTTTAGGAAAATTGTGTTACACGACGAGAAACAGTTAAATCTTTAATAAAGAGAAAAACTTTCAGGCAATTTTGAACGAAAAAACAAACATTTTATTGTCAACAGTAATCTTGTACATAAAACAGGACTGGAAATCATTCATATTGTTTGGACACACAACATTTCCAATTAAAGCAGCATCTGCTATAACTCTGCTTGGATACAGAAACACTAAATTTGAAGAAAATTATTAATACCCTGAGACTTTACTTTTACAAACATTTCAGACCTAGCCAGGACAACATACTTGCTTTTAGCAAAAATATTTACATGTTTATACAGAGTTTCACAAAAATTTGCAGTTTCAAACTGATTTGCCATAAAATTTAATTCAAATTCCCCATTTCCCAATTTTTTATTTTCAAAATCAATTTTTATAGCATATTTGATAAGCCAAGGGACGCCTAAGATGATTTGAAAATCTGGCGAGAAAGCGCCTTCGCTAATAATGATCGAATCCTCAAACTATTTTTCTCCTAAATTAAACTGAATATTGCACTTATTCCGCAAGGCCACCTCGCCACCTAACATGGACCTTAAACCAAGAGAACATGATTGCTTATTTACATTTGTCCCTGCTAAAACATTTTCTGCAACTAATTACAAGAAGATCCTGAGTCGACCAAAGCTAGGTAATTATGCTGGTTATAAATAACTCTATTATAGGAAGTTTGTCATGTACCCTTTTAGACCAGTTGCTAAACGACACTTCCTTTGTATTGGGCAGTATAGTTACATCAATAGGGTCTCTCACCTCTGCCCTGCTCGGCGAGACCCTTACTCGTTTAAATGATCATAATTTTCTAAATTTCTGTCATTAGACTGCCCCCTATTTCCTTGCAATCTACCGCTGTAGCCACCTCTACCACTTGGCCGCATATCCTCTCTATTATTCCGAGGACGCCTGGGAAGTTGGCACTCCCTACTATAGTGCCCCTTATAGCCACAGTTGAAACAGGTGACTTCGCTTTTATTCCTATGGGCCGGTCTATTATTTTTCTGCAGAGGCCTGGATTGATGTTTAGTTTCTAAGTTTTGGACCTTATTGTTAAATTTAGAGATTTGTTCGGTGAGATCGGCAATGATATTCGTGAGGCTGCTTAGATGCTGCGCTTGTGCCTCCGTTTAAATTTGCTGAGCAAAGGACTGGGTTGCAAAAGCAAGTTCAAATTCCTGGGATGAACGTTAGATCTGCACCGCCTTGAACGCTTTCTCCTCCGCTAACGCAACTCGAGCTCCTCAATTGTGAATGGCGCTCTGGCGAACATTCCGCGGTAAATTTCGGGTCTAAGGTTGTTCAGCAACATAGCCATTAACCACTCATTTACTGTTTCTTTCCAACTCGCTTCATGAATTTTTTGAGCTATCACAATTTGCCTAGCCTTACACCGAGCACTAGCAATAAAGTTGGCGACAGGTGTTTTGTCATCTTGCATGATATTCCAGAAAGATTTAAAAATTTCTCCAATATCCCGCTTCTCCCCGACCCTGTCCTTCAAAAGTTTTTTCAAACTCGGCAAAAATTTTGATGTTGTCTTGGTGTGTCTTATAAACACACGCAAGGCTGAACCAGTCAATCTCTGCGATGCTGCCAAGACATAGTCTTCCAGCTTCCCCAATAAAAAAAATTGCGATCTCTTTAATTTTTGCCAAAGAGTCATTGACACCAAAATTAGGGTCACCCTCCGCGTGAAAATAGGAATGAAAGACAATTTGTCTAAGAGGATTCCCCGTCTCTGCGAGGTCAAAATCAGGGTCCTGTGCAATAATTGCACCGACAAAGTTTTTAGGTCCATTTGTGTTTGTCACCCCACCTGCCCCACCTTGATCTGTATTTTCATCGGTTACGTGCTACTTCCGAACGTGCTTTTTCCGAACCGTGCTATTTGCGAACAGATCTTACTCCTAGCAGCTTATTCCTTCCGCATTTCAAGATAAGGGGGTATCGTGCCAGACAGTACAGTCATCATTCCCTAATCGATCAAGGGCATTAGCTACTTTTGTTAAAAGCTGTCAGCAAAAAAAGAACGATTAAGTGGGACTATGAAAGTCTGTTATTCTCATTTTCATTTGAGTATGCCCCCTCTTTCTTTCAAGATAAATTGGTAGCCAAAGCAAACTAACAGCTTTTAGGCAATCTCTAATTTTTGAAGATCTTTCAAATTTCTGCTAAGATTTAAACATGATTATGTCGTGTGTGTGGATAAATGTATATGGATGCTTTTAATTTGTATGAAAATACATTGTATGTGTATATATATATATATATATTGCATGTGTATGTGAAATTTTTACTTTCCGAACACTATAGTGAGGAAAGTATTGTAATCATGTCAAAAATCCGAATTCGAGATTTTGATGTTTCTATACGTTTTGAGGTCCCTTGAGTCCGTTTTCACTATTTTTACGATGATGTATGTATGTGTGTGTGTATGTGTGTATGTGTGTATGTCTGTGGGTGAACACGCTAGCGTCTAAACGCTTCTTTCGATTAACCTTAAAGTTGGTACGCATATTGTAAGTCACCATAGTACGAACCCTATAGATTTTGGTGAATCTAGCACTTATAGTTTTTTTACAGGGACACAAAGAAAAATTCTTTATCATTATGGCCTATGGGAGCAAAATCTTAAAAGTGCGATAGCATCTAAACGCCTGATTCAATTGAGCAAAAATTTTATACACATATTATAGATCACAAATACTCAATCTGTATAGATTTTGGAGAATCTAGCACTTATAGTTTTTTTACAGGGACACAAAGAAAAATTCTTTATCAATTATGCCTATGGGGCCAAATTTTTAAAAATGTGATAGTGTCTAAACGCCTTATTAATCCGAGCAAAAAAATTGTACACATATTATAGATCACATTTGAACTAACTGTATAGATTTTGGTGAATCTAGCACTTACAGTTTTTTTAGAGGGACACAAAGAAAAATTCTTTATCATTACGGCCTATGGGACTAAATTTTTAAAAGTACGATAGCATCTAAACGCCTTATTGAATTCAGCTGAAAATTTATATGAGTATTATAAATCACTGTTGCACTAACTATAAGCATTTTGGTGAATCTAACATTTATAGGTTTTTACAGGGACACAACGAAAATTTCTTTGTCATTATGATCTATGGGCTCAAAGTTCAGTAGCGTTAAATAAAACAGCGTGTAATAGATGGAGAAAAATACTCAAACACTCTATTATGGTTTTCTCTCTTTTGTTTGTTTAACAACTCCTCTTTCTTTACTTTATCTACAAAACTGTTAATTACTCAATGTTTGGAAAGTCGAGTGGAGTCACTCCAGATTTTTTTACACAGTAATAGTTAATTTAGATATTTATATTATAAAACTATTGTTAAAATATATATATATATATTTTTTTTTTCAATGATTGACATATACTGATTCATAAGAGGGGAAAGCAGATGTTTTCGTAATAACTTTACAGTTGACTATATATATATATATATACACAAGAAAAAAAAAATGTGTCATATTTATTGCTTTTATAAATAATCTCTCGGAAGAAAATAGTGTTATTTTCATATGCATATTGTATCATATATGCATATTGGTCCTCTTATATGACGTGTTTTTTTTATACATGTGTGTATTTGCACGTTAATTTTTATTTATTTATACATTTTTTTTTATTTATATACCTCAAGTCAATTTTTATATATTTACATCAAGTACTGACTTATCATGACAATAATCATACATTATCAAGGAAGACTTGAATTAATAAATATTTGCATTTAGAAATAAAGCCTTTTACAAGGCAAAATACAATGAAAAATTTATTATGAGCTGTATATTGTTGTTGTTTATATACAATAAACGTAAACAAAATGACAGAAAACAATAATCACTAGAAGAAGAATAAGGAGCAGAGGCCACAACGGCTTATAAAAAAATAAGCAAGCGAGAAATAAAATTTAATTGGAAATCTTTGAAAGATTTGATTAATTAACATGTTAATTAAATGATCATAATGTAAATGAGATTTTAGACCATCTACAAGTTCATAAGTATTAAGGATATTAAAAATTGTGTTAGGCAACATGTCATATTGTACTATTAAAGACATTCGTTAAAATGAATTTCAATTTGATTCAATAATTTAACTATTATCTTAAACATCTTAATTAATAGTCTTACTTTTTAAACAATACAATTATTGTGATGTTACTTTAAACTTATGTTATACATGAATTATATTTCTAACCTTTAAATTAAAATTAAAATAGTTATTTAAATCCATAGATGTTGCATAATAGTGTTAATAATTCGTTATTATTATTTTATGCTGTTATACTTGTTTCATATTTGTTATCAGGGTTGGCAGGTTTTTGACACATGACAATTTTTGACGGTTTAAACTAAACCATGGTTAAAACCGTAATGTCAAAAACCTCCTTGTCAAAAATCTCAAAAACCTATATTTATAATTTAATTGTCATATAAAAACTTATTTTTATAAAATATAATTTATAAAGATTTTTTGAAAAGTAAATACATTGTTACAACATTTTGATTAATATAAATAACAAAACTTTAGGCTTTTAAATTTTATTATGAATTAGTTTTATGTTCATTCAAAATATGCGGTGATAATTTTATATATTACTACGAAATTTATTTATAACTATGCTTAATATAGTATATGTTAAACATATTAATGTTTTTGGAGAAACATTATTATAACATTTTCATTAATATAAAAACAAAACTTTAGGCTTCTAAAAATTCATGATTTATAAATCATTGATAGATCATTTTGATTGATAAATCGTTTTATTTGCAATGCAACATTGTATATTTCAACTTTTTTTTAGTATTGTGCCTTTAGTATTATATATTTAACCAGTAAAATAAAAAAGCATAGCCTAATATTTTGCATTTAAATATTTTATAGAAAAATAAAACTTTTTTTTTTTTTTTAAATGACTGTTGATATAGCAAGTTTTTAAGAAAAGCAATAGTTCTGAATGTTAAACAAGTTTGAATTGTGTCTGAAATTCTTATAATTACCCTGAAACAAAAGAAATAAGAACGCTCTCTGGACATGCGTAAATTGTAATAAATTTAATATTTACTCATACAGATTTTTAAAAAATTTATTATTCTACGCTATAGGGTCAACCAGCAGCCAAGTGGTTCTACGCTCAAAGCTGGTAGACGTGACATGCCGGGTTCGATCACAGGCGTGTTCGTTGGCCTAGCCACTAAGAGTTTTTCGTGGTTTTCTCCGAAACCTTCATAAATACGGGCTAGGACCCATTACAAAGTCCCCCACAGAGGTCACTCCTCCTTAGGCCTAAGATCCTAGAGTAGTCAATCAGCCTTTCTCCCAAAACACCAAACACCAACAGTCCAAGCTATAAGCAGGTACAAATAGTTATACAATCAATAATAATCAAGTGATAAAAATTTATTAATAAATATAGATTATAAATGTAATTATTTTCAAATTTATATTAATTTACTGCCCACATATTATGTTTTACTTAAAGAAAAAAAAAAAACTTCCTGTGTTTTCATGGCTTATGTTTAAATTCTTAAGTAAATTTTTTATATTAATATTTATGAAATTTTAAAATTCCAAATTTACTTAAGAATTTAAACATAATTTCATAAATATTAATATAAATAAACATACAAAATAAGAAATAAGAAATACATACAAAGTAATCATAGACATAAGTTATAAACCAGTATAATTTACCTAAATTTTTATAAATTATCTACAAATTGTTTTAAGATTTGTTTATTTATAAACAGCATAATATTTAGATATTCACTTGTACAGTCGGTAACAAAAGTGTCCGAACACTAGCAAAAATTCGTATGTAAAAAAAGTACACTTCGTACGGTTTTATTAAATAAATCCTTGTCAAATCCTATTCTTAGTCATAGTAAGAACATGATTCGATAAAGATTTATTTAACAAAACCGTATGAAGTGCACTTTTTTTGCATAGGAAGTTTTGCTAGTGTTCGGACACTTTTGTTACCAACTGTACATTGCAAAAATTACTAAATCCTATTTCTAACCAGATTCTAGCTCACTTATAGATTTTGAGTTCTGACATAATACAGGTTTTTGACCGTTTAAACCCTTGTCATTTTAAAAAACAATTTTTGACGTCAAAAACCCAACCCTGTTTGTTATATATGATCTCATATATCCGATTCTCAAAAACAACTCATAGTATTAAATTTTCAATATCTATTGCTTTACATAAAATTTCATTTCCATGTGTAATTGTATATGGATTATACAGAAATTTTTACTGATGGCTCTAAGACTGTTGATAAGGTTGGTTGTGGTGTCGTTTCTGATAATATTACTTTTAGCTATGAACTTCCTAACTCTTATTCTATTTTCTCTGCAGAGTTTTTTGCTATTGAGGTTGCCCTTAACTATATTTCATCTCATTCCAATCGAAAATTCATAATCTATACTGACTCAAAGATTGTTCTTGGTTCTCTTTCATCCAGCTCTTGTAACCTCTCTTTTATCTCAATTTTAAAAACTTATAACGACCTTCTAAAAAAGGGATTTGACATTTTGTTTTGCTGGGTTCCCGGTCATGTTGGCATTAAGGGAAATGAGGCAGCGGACAAAGCCGCAAGGCAGGCGTCTATTCTCCTAAATTGTCCTGTACCATACGATGAACTTAAGCACACACTTAGAAGCACTTTTAAAACTATTTGGCAACGGGAGTGGGATAATCAACATAATAATAAATTACGAGAAATAAAACCTCAAATTGCAATCTGGCCTACCCTTATCACTCGAAAATCTGATGTTATAATTACTCGTCTTAGAATAGGGCATTCAAGGATTACACATAAATATTTACTACTTGGGGAAGAGGAACCTGATTGTCCGAAGTGTCATTTCTCTGTGCTGACTATTCGCCATTTGCTCACCGACTGCCCTTGTCTTCGTCATCTCTACAGACATCACTTTAATTCATCCTCACCAAACCTGACGAGCCTTTTAGGTATTACTCCTCATCATCAATTGACAAATTTTTAAAAAAATGCTGGTTTTTATTACGACCTATAATTTTAGTATTTACACTCTTTTTTACATTTTACATCTGTTTTTATTATCTACTTTTCATTATATTTTAAATCTGTTTTTATTATCTACACTTTCATTATATTTTACATCTGTTATATTATCTACACTTTCATTATATTTTACATCTGCTTTTATTATCTACACTGTATTTTATGTTTTTTGATTTTCCCTTTTAGCTGTTCTTTAGAGAATCTGGATGGGTGAACCCATCCAGAAGCTGCTTCTTGTTTTTTATTTAATTGTTTGGCGCAGCATATCCCTCTGCGGATTTTTGCGCCAATAAAAGCCAACCAACCAACCAACCAACCATGTGTAATTGTTTAACCCCTTAACCTACAATGACGGTCATAGCCAGCGTACGATGGTCGGGCCAGAAGTGAATATTACGGGCATAGCCCGCGTACGGTGATCGGGCCAGAAGTGAATATTACGGGCATAGCCCGCGTACGATGGTCGGGCCAGAAGTGAATGTTACGTGGAATATTTGATACGCAATTACAGTCTGATGCAATAATTGTTTATTACAAAATGTTTATTTATACCAAAATACAAAATTAGTAATCTGTAACGGTATGATATAGTTCAAAACATTCTGGTACATGTAACGGAACTTTACACTTTTTACACTCCCATGTTGTTTCCTTACGTTTTTTTTTTTTTGTGACAAACTGTACAACGTTTTGACGGTCTTGATTTAGAGGGTGTTGGATCAATGTGCTTTGGAAAATGAGCCCAGTCCTTCGCGTACAGTCTGTCTGGCGCATCTCCGACAGATGATACGCCTCGTTCTCTATAAATCGGTTTTGGCATATTCTTCAATAGAGATTCGGCTATATTGATCCTATAGTCGACATAGCATTGTTTCTTTCCATCATTCAGGTTTTTCCATAAAATGTAGGAGTTAAAAAGACCAATATCAAACAGATAAAAAAAAATTTTTTTTGTATCCTTTTATGTATTTCCGCATTACTGGAAAAATTGCCAATATTTGATTTTGGAGATCAATTCCGTTCATTCCGTGGTTGTACTCTGCAATACAACTCGGTTTTAGGGTGTGGTTGGATCCTTGTGAAATAATTTCGACTGCTTCATGTTTTGTCGACATCATATATACATCTCGCTTATCTTTCCATTTTATAGCGAGTATTCGGCTGCAGCTTCTTATTACGTATTCCCCCCTTTTTTATTTTACACTGCACAAATCTTTTGGCATATTCTTCCTATTCGAACGTACTGTGCCAATTACATTTGTTTTATATTTATGTGATAACGTCATAAATAATTTTGGGGAAGAATACCAATTGTCCATGTATAAAGTGTGACCCTGTGCAGCACTGACTCAGCAAGCTCTTTGACAACACATTCCGAAGCGCTGTCATCACAGTTTATTTTATCGTTGCCGGTATAAATTTTAAATTGATAACAATAGCCTGACTCAGACTCACATAATTTATAAATTTTGAAGCCAAACCTTGCCCTTTTGGATGGATTGAATTGCTTATACGATAGACGCCCCCTGAATTTCATAAGTGATTCATCAATAGAAATGTCTTTTTTCATTATATGCACTTCTTTAAATTTTTGGTTCAAAAATTAATAACAGGTTTAATCTTGCTCATTTTATCGGTATTAGCAACCTGATTATTGTTTGAACCTTGTAATTTGTAGATACCTCTTCAAAGGCATTGATTTTCTAAATATGGGCGTTTCGATAACAGCCCTCTTCGACCAATTCATTTGGATTCTTGGTTTTTTTTTACCTGTGACATTATAATGGTCAAGGCGAAATATCTTTTCATTTCGGTAGAGTCTACAGGAAACCAAGCGTTGTCGAATTTTCGTGTTCTATGTGGATTTTCTCGTATTTGATCTGCATACTGGTCAGTTTCGGTCACAATATTGTTCCAAAATATGTCATCAAGTATTAGATTAAATATATCAAATTCTCCTCCACTTCCTCCTAACTGACATAAGGCTCCCTCTGTAAGGCCAGGAGTCATCGTGTCCCAGATTTTTGGACTATTTCTTATTTCCTTCCAAGGCCAGGACTCTGTTAGTTGATCGTCATCGGATGTATCATCAATAACTAATCGCCTACGCTTTCTTCGAACTCGATATATATCGTCACTACTGTCACTTTCGTTAGCAAAATTATCAGCACAATTCTCACTGCTTTCATCACGAAATCTCTTTCTTGAGAACATCTTCTGGGGTTGCTTTTCTAGAATTTACGAACGTAAATTTCGACGTGCGAATGTGACCAAGAACAACTTGACACTGATCACGATCCGAAGAGATAACAGAAATACATCACGAGCCTTGTCTGTGCTATCTGCAAACCGCGATCGTCCTACCACTGGCGATGCCCGTCAATTTTACGAATGGCCCAATCAGCGTGTTACACAAGTCGTGCGAATTACCCGAACGCTGCGCGAGCTTGTATACGATTTCGGCCCAACATTTTCTTATCTAAATCGTAGGTTAAGGGGTTAATGATTACAGTGTGAGTACTATGGATTAATTCATATATCCTTTGACTATGCTTATATACATATATAATCAAATACAGAAAACGTACAATTCTTTGCTCATTGCTATGCGGATAGCACTTGAAAACGTTTTATAGTATTTTGAGCTTTACAGTTAAAATTCAGCCTTGTTCTGCTTTGGTCCGAAATTCTTTTGCTCATCTCAAAATAAATAGGTTCTTTTCATTACAAATATTTCTCTTTTTTCTCCTTAAAATACTATCCTAGAGTAATCCTTCTTTTCTTCAGCATCAAATTACACGGTCCTATTTTAATTTTCAACAAGTATTGCAGTCTAATAAATTAAAGCAAGCAATATTATTAATCTTAAAAATTAGATCAATTTAAAATAACTAGTTACTTTGTTTGGCCTGTGTATGTTTCTGTTGCGATTCATTTCGCTGGCTGTTCTTCGTTCTCATTCTTTTCTTTTACTATCAAATGGATTATATATATATTAAACTTGGAGAGAATTTTGGCCATTGTTCACATATTTCTCTTGCATTCTACAATTATGTTACATTAGATACAGACATATTTTTTAAGGCGGTGGCACGTAAAAGTATTATTATTGTTATTTCTTTATTGATTTTCATTTTATTTGTTCATTTTACAGATGCACTAGGAAAGTAATTTTATCCGAGTTTTTACTTGCAGTAATTTCTCATTTTTATATGAACTTTATGCCCATGTTTACTAGGGTCATGTGGATTTCTGATAAACATTTCGGTAGAGGAGAAAATTTCTTTCTTTTTGACCCACTCTATTCTAATTTTCCTTACGTATTCCGAATCTTGCAGATTAATTTTTTCAGAATGTTTTGAAGTACTAATTTCCCCTCAAATAATTCTCGAATGAAGAATCCTCTTTTGCTTTCCTTTCTGCCGCATTAGAAATTATTTGATGTGAAAAATTCACTTCTGGATTATTGCAACTTAAATCAGATTTTAAGATTACCGTTAAATTTTCATTCGCATACAATTTTGCAATGCACCTTTTTTTTGCAAATATCCATTAAATGCCTTCATTTGCTACGAAATCTTTATAAAATTAGATATCAAAATGAGTGGTTTACTACATCTGCTGTAAATTAATTCCATAATAACATAATTTGAAATCTAGCAGAATGAACACAGCACAATATAAACGCTTAGAAGAATAAAACATTAATCTAAACAAGATTTAAAAACTGTCATACTACGTTAATTCCATTCAAATTTCTCTGCGAAGTGTTAAGTATTTTCTAAACAGCTTTAATCTTTTGAAAAGTATATTGATATTTCTAGTTACCTTGAAAAAATTGTAGAAGAGGAAAAGATAGGGGAAGATGTGAGGGAGAATTCATCAGCTAAATCGAAGTGTAAGGGAATGAATCAAACTCCCCCTCCCACCTTTTTAATCAGGGCAAATGACTAAGCTCCATTTTCTCACCCTGCTTCTTCTCTATAATAGAATCTGGACTGAGAATATATTTCCCGCTGCTTGGCACGATGCTATTGTTATTCCTTTTCCAAAGCCTGGCAAAGATGCTACCGATCCAAAAAATTATAGACCCATTGCTCTAACTAGCTGCCTATGTAAATTGCTTGAGAAAATGGTAAGTACTAGACTGGTTTATATTCTTGAAAAGCACAATTTAATTTCCCCTTGGCAAAGTGGTTTTCGACGGGGCCGTTCTACGGTTGACAATATTTTATTATTGGAGACAAATATTCGGAAAGCTATTGCAAGACGTAACCATTTGGTGTCAATTTTTTTCGATATGGAAAAGGCTTATGACAAGACTTGGCGCCATGGCATTTTAAAAGACCTTTTTAATTTGAACTTTCGGGGGAATCTTCCTATATTTATTGATAATTTTTTGAGACTCAGACGCTTCCAAGTTCGTATTGGTTCAGTTTTTTCAAATTTTTACTTTCAGGAGGAAGGTGTACCTCAAGGCAGTGTCCTGAGTGTCACACTCTTCTCTTTAAAAATCAATAATATCCTAGAACAACTACCACAAAGTGTCCATGGTAGTCTTTATGTTGACGACCTGCAAATCTTTTGCCAGGGAAATGGCATGCGCTTCATTGAACGCCAACTACAACTTGCTGTAAAAAACATCATAAAATGGACTAATAAGAATGGTTTTACTGTTTCTATTGACAAAACACAGTGTGTGCACTTTTGTCACAAACGGGGTCTCCATCCTGATCCACAGATTTTTATAAATGACAGACCTATTTTGGTTGTTGACTCTGCTCGTTTTTTGGGTGTAATTTTTGACAAAAAACTTAATTTTAAGCCACATATATCATATTTAAGGACGAAATGTGACAAAACTTTAAACATTTTAAAAGTACTCTCGAACACATCTTGGGGTGCAGATCGCAATTCCTTACTTAAAATTTACCGTAATGTTATTCGCTCAAAGTTAGATTACGCCTGTGAAATTTATGAGTCAGCTCCTTTATCTTATCTGAAAAAGATTGACACAGTGCATCACAGTGCTCTTAGGATTTCCTCAGGGGCTTTTCGAACTTCTCCAATTCTCAGTTTATATGCAGACTGTGTAGAACCATCCCTCACTAATATTAAACAGCAGTTATCTTTGCAACTGTACTATCGAATTCTATCACATCCTAATCATCCGCCTCATCCTCATATCCATAGTAATAATGACAGTCTCTTTTTAAATCGTCCATCATGCATCCCACATTTTGGTCTCAGAATCAAGAACTATCTTCCAAGCATTTCCCATCTTCCCACCAAAGTTCGTCCTAGAGATCTTTTAAATATAACGCCTTGGAATTTCCAAATTATTTCTTGCATATATCCTTTTAAAGGTTTTGACAAAGCTAACACAGATGCTTCCATCTTTAAGACCCTTTTCACTGCTCATCGTAACAACTATATGGATTATACAGAAATTTTTACTGATGGCTCTAAGACTGTCAATAAGGTTAGTTGTGGTGTTGTTTCTGACAACATTACTTTTAGCTATGAAATCCCTAACTCTTATTCTATTTTCTCTGCAGAGGTTTTTGCTATTGAGGTTGCCCTTAACTATATTTCATCTCATTCCAATCGAAAATTCATAATCTATACTGACTCAAAGAGTGTTCTTGTTTCTTTTTCATCCAGTTCTTGTAACCTCTCTTTTATCTCAATTTTAAAATCTTATAACGACCTTCTGAAAAATGGATTTGACATTTTGTTTTGCTAGGTTCCCGGCCATGTTGACATTAAAGGAAATGAGGCAGTGGACAAAGCCGCAAGGCAGGCTTCTATTCTCCTAAATTGTCCTGTACCCTACGATGACATTAAGCACACACTTAGAAGCACTTTTAAAACTATTTGGCATCGGGAGTGGGATAATCAATATTACAAGAAATAAAACCTCAAATTGCAATCTGGCCTACCCTTATCACTAGAAAATATATCATAATTACTCGTCTTAGAATTGGGCATTCAAGGATTACACATAAATATTTACTACTTCGGGATAGGAACCTGATTGTCCAAGGTGTCATTTCTGTGTGCTGACTATTCGCCATTTGCTCACCGACTGCCCTTGTCTTCGTCATCTTTACAGACATCACTTTAATTCATCCTCACCAAACATGACGAGCCTTTTAGGTATTACTCCTCATCATCAATTGACAAGTTTTTTAAAAGATGCTGGTTTTTTTTATTGCGACATCTATTTTTATTATCTACACTTTCATTATATTTTACATCTGCTTTTGTTATCTACACTGTATTTTATGTTTTTTGATTTTACCTTTTAGCTGTTCTTTTTTCAGTTTTCTATCTGTTCTTTAGACAATCTGGATGGGTTCACCCATCCAAAAGCTCCTTCTTGTTTTTTTATTTAATTGTTTGGCGCAGCATGTCCCACTGCGGATTTTGCGCCAATAAAAGTCAACCAACCAACCAATTTCCCACCCATCAGTGCGTTAAACAAATCACAGAGTCAAATAACTCACCAATCATCGCCCAAGAATTGCTCCCCCCCCCCCCCGCTTTATTTGCGATTGTTCAAGAGAGCATCTAAAAATTTTGTCAGATGTTTTGTTGCAATAGCGTATGTCTTCGGTAGAATTTTTACTTACCAGCAAAGGTAAACCTTGCCTTGTTGTAGATGGCTACCAGCACCGTATAGTGAAAAAAGATCATGAAAAGGTATTATGGTTGTGTTTATGAAATGAAAGATCAAAATGCCCTGGGTCGATTAAAACTGATCACCAAAATGTGATCATTTCAAAGACAGAACATTCTTGCATACCGAATGTAGCGGAAATCGAAGTTAAGAAAGCGTTACAGAATTGTAGAAAAAGAGCGCGGGATGACACCTCTGTGTCTGTTAATCCAATCTTCAAGGAAGAAATGACACCTATTTTTGAAAGAGGAATGGATATTGTTACGTAGACGCCAGAATATAGCAATGTAAAATCATCGTTAAATTATCACAGAAAAAAGTTTTGGGTACCAATGTGAATCCTGAAAGCAGTGAAGGCGTAAGTTTTGACCAAAATATGCTTTGTCTTAATGACGGAAAAAGTTTTCTTCAAATTGATTTCAAAAATAGAAAAGGAAATAGAATTTTAGTTTTTGGTTGTGAAGAATGTGAATATCTCTTGAAAAATGGCTATATATATATATATATATATATTTTTTTTTATAATGGGACCTTCAAAAGTTCTCCAAAACAGTTTTATCAACTATATACAATACATGTGGATTGGGGCAGCTGAAACTCTGAAACTAATGTGCATCCAGTTTTGTTTACATTACATCCTAACAAAAATGAAACGATTTATGTGGATCTGCTACAGAAATTTAAGGACTGTTATCCAGACTAGACCCCAGACTTAATCAAACTTGACTTTGAAGCGGCTGTCATTAACGCGTGCGAGAATGTACTTCCCAATACTTGCCTTTCTCGTTGTAATTTTCATTTTAATCAGTGTTTGTGGCGGTAAATCCAAAGTTTAGGACTTGTAAAAGAGTATCAAGAAGATTCAGAAGTAAGAAAAGTGTGCAGAATGTGTTCGGATTTGGCTTACTTGCCACTGACTGATGTAAATGAAGCTTGGATTTTTATCATGAGTATTGCTCCGAAAAATGAGAAACTTTCTGAATTTATAGATTATTTCATTGAAACGTGGATGGATAATCCTAATATGGATATTGAACTATGAAACGTTTACGGTCAACGCCACAGAACCAACAATGCTGTAGAAGGTTGGACCTGTAAAATTAATCGGTTGATAAGACGAATGAAACCAAATATTCATTTTCTAGTGAAGGTTTTAAAAGATGAAGCTAAAGTAGTTTCCCATTTCATAAAAGCAGAAGAATTGGGAGAACCAACTGAAAAAGGAAGAAATATATTCAACTTGACCAAAGATTAAAAAATATCTTAGATGAATATTAAGAGTCAAAAGATCTTAAGAAATGTCTGACAGCTTTAAGCTACGTAACAAAAAAGGATTAAAATTACAAAGGATTAGAAAAATGAAAGCTTAAAAAAAAAAAAAAAAAAAAAAAATCAAGGGCTTACTTAGCCTGCAATTTTTTTAAACCGCCAAAGCAATATAAAATGCTTTGCCCAGTCCCAAGCCTGGGAAAGAAGTGTGAGGGGAAAATTTTACAAACTTTAAATGCGATATATATATATATACATATATAAAGCTAACAAAGTTTTAAGACATTTAATAATAATTTATAGTGAGGGAAAAAAATGGATTGAAAATATTTTGAAATAGCCTTTTTAAATAAAAACAAAGAAAATTGTATTTAATCAATCCCAGCAAATTTAATTACTAAAATTAATATTTTTAATAATTAAATTAGTTTTTTCAATATAAATGATTTTAATTACCTCCTCAGTTTATGATCAATGATAGGAAAAAATCTATGTTTAAGAGCATTTTAAAATGGAATTTTCAGTGAAAAGCCAAAACAACAGTATTAATGAATCTCAACCAATTTAATTATTAAAAATTTTATTTTTAATAATTGAAAGCCGACTATACATACATTAAAAAAATCTAGAAAAGATTTTTTAGTAAACTAATTTTTATTTTTTTATTTATTAATTTTAATCATTCTTCGAATATATATATATATATATATTAATTAAAAGTACTTAAAAATGGATTTTTCCAATTAGAAGATCAAACAAACCAATTTAAGTATTCAAAATTTTAATTTTCAATAAATAAAATAGTTTTTAATTAAATTTATACATATATATTCTATAAGCTTTTATTAATACAACTATTTTTAAAGTATTTTGATATATATTAAAAGCATCGACATAAATTCATCTGTACATAAAATGAGCAGAAGCATGTTTAAATGATCTTCCAAAAATTGGAGACTGCCTAAAAGCTTTTAATTTTCTTCCGGTATTAGATTACCTTGAATGAGGGAGAAGACGGATGCAAAAAATAAAAATCAGGCTGATGGTGTTTATGTATAAAAACAATAAATGTGTCACTTTTTTTTTTTTTTTTTTTTTTTTTTTTTTTTTGTATGTTATATTTAGTCATCTGTAACGGGAGGAAGGAAACATCTTACACCGTCTCTCAGTGCATGTCAATCATAGAAATAAGCACTGGAGGGGGGGGGGGGATTACACAAATATATTTATTAGCAATAACTTTATAAATGAAATATCTAATTTTACAAATACGATATAAAAATTATTTTTCATGTACACAATATATATATGTGTGTGTGTGTGTTTGTATCCGAGCATCACTCGGGTACTTGAATAAACTCCAAACAACAGTATTAAGCAAATGTACCTAATTTAATTCTTAAAAATTATATATATATATATATTAGAATATTTTATTAAATACCTTTTTAACTAATTTTTCTAATTATAATAATCCTTATATCTATCTACCTATACATATAAACTTTTAATATTAAAATTATTTTAAAATAAATTCTTTTTCTCCCCCATTGAAAACATTATCATTAAGTAATCTCAATCAATTCATTAGAAATACATTTTTTATTAATTAAATTGTTTATCTAAAACTATTTTTATTTATTTAATTTCATTTTTAATCATTCATAGAATTTCTCTTTTTAATTAAAAATATTTAAAAATTGGTTTTTGAATTAAAAGCTCAATTAGTTCTGTTAAACAAATTAAGTATTACAAATTTTCATATTTGATAAATAAAGTAGTTTTTAATAATTTTTTTAAATACTTAGAATATATATATACATACACACACACACATACAAAGTATTTTGAATGCAGATTAAAAGCATCCATACACATTTATCAGCGCATATAACGATCATTAATCATGTTTGAATCACAGGCGAAATTTAAAAGATCTTATCAGCTTATCTGTGACCAGAGAGGGGACATACCCAAATAAAAATGCGAATGGCTGACTTTCAAAATTCCGAATTAATAATTTTTCTTCCGGACAACTTGTAACAAAAACAGCTAATCCCTTCATAGATTAGGGGAGGGGAATTTGGCTCTCTGTGAGGGGAAAGAAGCGGAGGAGAAGCTAACAGGTGTTCTATTCGGAAAACGCACGATATTTCCCTCTTTCGGAAATCGCACGTTCGCAAGTAGCACGACTTTTTTTCATCCAAAATCATTTTTTAAAAGTAAAAATACAATAATACTGATACAGAGTAAAACAGTAGTAAAAAATGATGGATTCTTCAAATCAAAAAATACCTTAAAGCTACAAAACACACATTATTGCTATTTTTTTTATCAAAAGTCTATGAACATGAATCTGGTGCTGAAATTTGTTGAAAAGTCCTAATAAATTTATTTTCCACAAAAGCTTGTTCAGTCCTTGTAAATTTTCAATAACAAATAATTGTTCATAAATAAGATCATTGAAGTCTTTTGTAAATTAAAAATTGTCCCAAAATTTGTTTAACATACAGAATAAACTTAATCATGGCAAGTGACCAATAACATTTTTGTGTAGAAATCATAAACAGGTGTGTGTGTATATATATATATATAGTGGTAATTTCAAAATGCAGATACTAGTTTTATTTTTGGAAAAACGTTAAGTCAATATCTTCATTACACACACACACACACAAAAAAAAAAAAAAAAAAACTTCATTATACTACTCAAATTTTACTCAGCATTTTAATTACACAAATTTAAAAAGAAAAATAAACTTCTACAAAAGCAGACAAAATGCCAATTAGCAATTCCTCTTTGAAAATTTTTGTGAAATTTGATTTTTTTTTTTTTTTTTTTTTTTTTTTTAATCACTAACTTTGTTTCATAAAAGAGGAAGAATTTCTCTTACAATTTGTTTTGAAATTACCCCACATTAATTGTACATAGTCATAAACCAATTTTGTAATATTTGTAATTCATAAAATGTAAATGATGTTTATGGATCAAATTGTGAACTACAGATTTTTAAAACATGAACCAAATGCATAAACAGATTTTCACCAGGATATTCTTAATAGACTTAAAAAAAAAAATATGTGTATATTACAAAAATATTAGTAGATAAAGTAAACCACCAACAATTCTATAAATACTGTTTATGTATAAAAAAATTGTCAGAAAAAAAAAAAAAAAAAAAACTACCAAAGGAGGGATTTCTATAATACTTCAGCGTGCCAATTTTTGCACCGATTTGAAAATTTTTCCACATAAATTACTCATACAATATTTCAAAGGTATCAAAACACCCTTTTTTTTTTTCCCCCACAGAAATTAATAGCATATACTTATACATAAAAATTCCTCCTTAACATCACCCCCAGGTGGATACCTTCTTTAGGTGTTCAGGGGGTGTCACGTACCCCGGGCCCGAGTGATCTTTTCTTTTCCCTTTTTTTTTTCTTTCCCCAAGGGGAATGGATGTCCCAGAGAGGATTCTTAAAAACCCTTTGCGTTTGTGTGTTGGAAGAAACTCACCCCTTTTTCTCCCTTTCTCTTATTATGGTTACAATTATAGATAATTCGAATCATGCGTCTGGCTCGGGCCAAGCTATTAAAAATTCAAGTGTGAAATCTTGGGGAGATAGAATGGAAGAGTTTTCTTCCACCCTCAATCAGACGAATGTGTTTGTTAATTGTGAAGCTAGATTTTTTTGTTGTAAAGAGGAAAGAAGGAGATTTCTCAAAAACATCTCCTTAATACAAAAAAAAAAAAAAAAAAAAAAAAACTGCAATCTATAATGGGTGATCCAAAATCAGTCAATATTCTAAAACAATTACCACAATCTGTAAATGGAAGTTTATATGTTGACGACCTGCAAATTTCTTGCCAGGGAAATGACATGCGCTTCATAGAACGCCAATTGCAACTTGCCATCAAGAATATCATCAACTGGACAAATAGAAATGGCTTTACATTTTCTACTGACAAAACACAGTGCGTGCATTTTTGCCGCAAACGAGGGCTTCATCCTGACCCAGAAATTCTTATGAACAACAGGCCAATTTCGGTTGTTGACACTGCTCGCTTTTTGGGAGTTATTTTTGACAGTAAATTGAATTTTAAACCACATATTTTACACTTAAGAATTAAATGTGACAACGCTCTTAATATTCTAAAAGTCCTTTCTAATACTTCTTGGGGTGTCGATCGTCCATCTCTCCTGAAAATATATAGAGCTGCTATTCGGTCTAAAATTGATTATGCCTGCCATGTTTATGGATCAGCACCCGATTCTTACCTGAAGAGACTTGACACAACACATCATAGTGCACTAAGAATTTGTTCAGGAGCCTTCCGTACTACTCCCGTCTTTAGTTTATATGCTGACTGTGACAAAGACTGTCAGACAAAGACTTTCATGTGAATTGTACTTTCGCATCCTCTCACATCCTAATCATCCACTTCATTCACTTTTAAATAGTAACGGTCATAATCTTTATGTGAATCGCCCATCTTGCATCCCACATTTCACTCTTAGAATTAAGAACTTTCTTGCTGGCACCTCTCATATTCATACCAAAATTCGTCCTCGGTCTCTTTTAAACATGACACCTTGGAATTTCCAGGTTATTTCTTGTCTTCATCTGTTCAATGGGTTTGACAAATCTAACACAGATGCTTCTATTTTTCAGTCCCTTTACTTATCTCATCGCTCCCATTATAAGGAATACGTCGAGATTTTTACCGACGGATCAAAGACCACTAATAAAGTCGGCTGTGGTTTTGTCATTGGTAACACCACTTTTAGCTATCAACTGTCTAACTCCTTTTCCATTTTCTCTGCAGAGTTTTTAGCTATTGAGGTTGCGCTTAATTTTATTTCATCTCATCCAAATCGTAAATTCATTATATATACAGACTCAAAGAGTGTTCTTGATTCTCTTTCATCTACCTCTTGTAATTCATCTTTCACTTCAATTTTAAAAACTTACAACGACCTTCAAAAAAAAGGGATTTGACATCTTGTTTTGCTGGGTTCCTGGTCATGTTGGCATCAAAGGCAATGAAGCAGCAGACAAAGCCGCAAGGCAGGCTTCTATTCTTTTAAACTGTCCTGTACCATACGATGACATGAAGCACACACTTAAAACCTATTTTAAAAATATTTGGCAAAGGTAGTGGAATAGCCAAACCAATAACAAATTGCAAGAAATGAAACCTGAAATTTTAATCTGGCCTACACTCACCCCCAGAAAATGTGATGTCATTATTACTAGACTAAGAATCGGGCATTCAAGACTCACACATAAATACTTATTACTTGGGGAACAACAACCTGATTGTCCAAAATGTCATTTTAGTGCACTAACCATTCGCCATATTCTAACCGACTGCCCTTGCCTTCGTCATCTGTATCGACATTATTTTAATTCATCTTCACCCAATTTGACAACCCTTTTAGGTGCAAATCCTCATTATCACTTGACAAATTTTTTGAAGGAGGCTGGTTTCTACTTCAACATCTGATTTTATTGTTTACAATGTTCATCCTATTTTACATCTATTTTTTATTGTATACACTGTTTTTTATTATCTTTTTTCTTATTTTTACTGTGTTTTTTTAATGACAATCTGGATGGGTGAACCCATCCAGAAGCTGCTTTTTATCCTTTTACATTTTTGTGTGGCGCAGCATGTCCAAATATGGACCTTGCGCCAATAAAATTATTCAACCAACCAACCAAAATCAGTCAA
Source organism: Salticus scenicus (assembly GCA_963930645.1). NCBI lineage: Eukaryota > Metazoa > Arthropoda > Arachnida > Araneae > Salticidae > Salticus > Salticus scenicus. The sequence continues at coordinate 140,344,530 of OZ005657.1, forward strand.
AAAACATAGATCAAGGGAATTATTAATAGAAGTCGAAAATAACAAGCAAGCTCAGTGTTTTAAAAGATGTTGCTTTTTTGCAGACATACCTATCACCGTTACTCCTCATAGAACTTTGAATATTTGTCGTGGTGTTATCTCCGAATCTGACTTACAGTTCATACCAGAATCAGAAATCCTTGAGAACCTTAAAGAACAAAAAGTTATAGCAACTAGACGCATTTCCGTTTTTCGAGATGACAAACAAATACCTACCAAGCATGTTATTTTAACGATAGACTCTCCTAAACTTCCACGCTCTATAAAAGCCGGTTATCTCGAATGCCCCATTAGGCCATATATTCCGAATCCACTACGCTGCTTCAACTGCCAACGCTTTGGACACTCTAAAACTTCATGCAGAGGAAAACTGACGTGTGCCCGTTGCAATGCCATCGGCCATGACAGTCAAAATTGCGAAGCCCCAGTCTGTTGCATTAATTGTAAAAAAGATCACCCATCATACTCCAAGTCTTGTGAAAAGTAGAAAATAGAAAAAGAGATTCAGACCATTAAAACTAAAGAAAATATATCGTACCCTGAGGCGAGGAAAATAGTTAAATCAAGAACATCCATCATTGGAAAATCATATGCTGCCGTTACTTATATCAAGAAAACTTGTCAAACAATAGCTACACAAACTGACTCTCTAAATAATACCAGCTCTCCAGTTGAAACTGCTTTGCATAATTCTCAAAAAATACAATCAAAGACTAATCAGGCTTCTAACTCTAAACAGTCTGTCTCACCCAAACCAGCTACATTAAAGAAATCTGCACAACCTATTAAAAACTTGTTACCTTATAAGTCCCATGTTTCTATCCCAATAAAACATTCGAACACACCCTCCCGTCACAGAATTGTTAAGAAAAAGAAAATGTTAAAAGCGCCTCACATGAAATTGAATAAAACTACTAAAACAAGCCCTGTTCAACAAGGACTTAATAAGCCTTTATCCTTCTGATCGGGAAGGTATGTCTACTGCATCGGAGGATAATGACGTAGATGTTTTAATCTAAAAATATAATGACTAATTTTATTTCCTGGAATTGTAGAGGTTTTATTAATAAACGAGTTGAAATCAAAGATATAATCTCAGATCATCAACCTATTTGCTTTGCATTTCAAGAAACACACTTAAGACAAAATGATAAAATTAATATTCATGGCTATAGCTGTTTCAGAAATGATCTTACCCAATCTGGCAGAGCTACAGGAGGTGTAGCTCTTCTAGTTTCTAAAAAGGTCCCACACACTAATATCCCTTTAAACACTAGTATTCAGGCCATTGCTTTTCTGATCCATAAACACATACTAGTCACAATTTGCACACTTTACTTACCACCAAATATGACTGTTCGCCCATGTGACCTGAATCAACTTATTTCACAATTGCCAACACCTTTTTTAATTCTTGGTGATTTAAACGGGCACAATCCACTGTGGAGTAGTTCCGATATTAACCCCCGTGGACAGACTATTGAAGACTGTCTCTGATAATAATTTATGTATTTTAAATAATGGTGACAATATTTTCACGAACCTTCCAGAACTTTTCATGCAATAGACCTGGCCATCTGCTATCCTACTTTGTATCGTTATTTTAATTTCTTTGTGAGTAACGACCTTCATAATAGAGACCATTTTCCTCTATTTTTATCTTTTTATAATTTTAATGCTCATCATATTGGAAATCCGCATTATATTTATGACAAGGCCAACTGGACTACTTTTACTGTAAATGCAACTATTACACATGAAATAATTGAGGGTGATATTAACAAAGCAACTACTGGTATCACTAATTGTATTATAAATGCAGCTAACATTACTATTCCAAAATCTTCTGGGCTCCTCTATAAACATTCAAAGCCATGGTGGAATGATGAGTGCAATATTGCAAAAAGACAGCAACAAAAAGCATGGGGAATTTTTAGGAGGTACCCGACAACTGCTAATTATATCGCATTCAAAAAAGCAAGGGCAGCCGCACGTAGAATCCGCAGAAAATCCCAAAAGGATTCTTTGATTAAATATATGTCCAGCATCACCTCCAATGTAAGCAGCAAACAGCTTTGGCATCGTGTCAAGAAGTCAATGGAAATTTATTCTAATCAAACAAAGTATTTCCTTTTTAAAAGATAATGGCCAAACTATAACTTCAACTAAAATATTGGAAATACCATTGGTCGAACTTTATCTGACATATCCAGCTCTAATTCCTACTCAGAATCCCTTTTGTCATATAAACATAATTCTGAACGTTCATCAATTAATTTTCACTCCCGTAATTCATCAGAGTACAATAGTTCTTTTACTGAAAATCAATTAAAAAATTGTTTGAAAAATTGTCGGAACTCTGCTCCTGGACAAGATTGGGTTACCTACATTATGATTAAACATTTATCAAAACAGTCTCTTAAAAATATCCTTCATCTTTACAATAGGATCTGGACTGAAAATATATTCCCTGTTGCTTGGCACGATGCTATTGTTATTCCTTTCCCTAAGCCAGGCAAAGATGCTACTGACCCCAATAGTTACAGACCCATTGCTCTTACAAGCTGTCTATGTAAACTACTCGAAAAAAATGGTAAATACTAGATTAGATTTTATTCTTGAAAGTAATAATTTGATTTCTCCATGGCAAAGTGGTTTTCGACGGAGCCGTTCTACGGTTGACAATATTTTATTATTAGAGAAATATTCGCAAAGCTAATGTGAGACGTAACCATTTGGTGTCAATTTTATTCGATATAGAAAAAGCTTATGACAAGACATGGCGCTACGGTGTTTTAAAAGATCTTTTTAATCTGGACTTTCGAGGAAATCTCCCCATTTTCATTCAAAACTTTTTAAGAGTCAGACGCTTTCTAGTTCGAATAGGATCAGTTTATTCAGATTTCTATTTTCAGGAGGAGGGTGTGTCTCAAGGCGTCACACTGAGCGTCACACTTTTTTTCTTTGAAAATAAATTATATTCTAAAACAATTGCCACAATGTGTAAATGGAAGTTTATACGTTGAGAATCTGCAAATTTCTTGCCAGGGGAATGACATGCGTTTCATTGAACGCCAATTGCAACTTGCCATCAAGAATATCATCAACTGGACAAATATAAACGGTTTTACATTTTTTACTGACAAAACACAATGTGTGCATTTTTGCCGCAAACGAGGGCTTCATTCTGACCTATAAATTTTAATGAACAATAGGCCAATTTCAGTTGTTGACACTGCTCTCTTTTTGGGTGTTACTTTTTACCATAAAATTAAATTTTAAATCACATATTTTACGCTTAAGAATTAAATGTGACAAAGCTCTTAATATTCTAAAAGTCCTTTCTAATACTTCTTGGGGTGCCGATCGCCCATCTCTCCTGAAAATATATAGAGCTGCTATTCGCTCTAAAATTGATTATGCCTGCCATGTTTATGGATCAGCACCCGATTCTTACCTGAAGAGACTTGACACAACACATTATAGTGCACTAAGAATTTGTTCAGGAGCCTTCCGTACTTCTTCTGTATTTAGTTAATATGCTGACTGTGTGGAGTCTTCTCTCACTGACATCAGACAAAGACTTCCATGTGAATTGTACTTTCGCATCCTCTCGCATCCTAATTGTCCACTTCATTCACTTTTAAATATTAACGATCATAATCTTTATGTGAATCGCCCATCGTGCATCCCGCATTTCGCTCTTAGAATTAAGAACTTTCTTGATGGCACCTCTCACATTCATACCAAAACTCGTCCTCGGTCTCTTTTAAAGATGACATCTTGGAATTTACAGGTTATTTCTTGTCTTCATCCGTTTAAAGAATTTGACAAAGCTAACACTGATGCTTCTATATTTCAGTCCCTTTACTTATCTCATCGCTCCCATCATAAGGACTACGTCGAGATTTTTACCGACGGATCCAAGACCACTAATAAAATCGGCTGTGGTGGTGTCACTGGTAACACCACTTTTAGCTATCAACTCGTAATTCCTTTTCCATTTTCTCTGCAGAGTTTTTAGCTATTGAGGTTGCACTTAATTTTATTTCATCTCATCCAAATCGTAAATTTATTATATATACAGACTCAAATAGTGTTCTTGATTCTCTTTCATCTACCTCTTGTAATCCATCTTTCACTTCAATTTTAAAAACTTACAACGAGCTTCTGAAAAAGGGATTTGACATCTTGTTTTGCTGGGTTCCTGGGGTTGGCATAAAAGGCAATGAAGCAGCAGACAAAGCCGCAAGGCAGGCTTCTATTCTTTTAAACTCTCCTGTACCATACGATGACATGAAGCTTACACTTAAAAGCTATTTAAAAAAAATTTGCAAAGGGAGTGGAATAACCAAACCAATAAAAAATTGCAAGTAATAAAAACCTAAATTTCAATCTGGCCTACTCTCACCCCTAGAAAATATGTCATTATTACTAGACTAAGAATCAGGCATTCAAGACTCACACATACTTATTGCTTGGAGAACAACAACCTGATTGTCCAAAATGTCATTTTAGTGCACCTGCCCTTGCCTTCGTCATCTGTATCGACAATATTTTAATTCGTCTTCACCCAATCTGACAAGCCTTATAGGTGATAATCCTCATTATCACTTGACAAATTTTTTGAAAGAGGCTGGTTTTTACTTCGACATCTGATTTTATTGTTTACAAATTCATCCTATTTTACATGTGTTTTTTATTGTATACACTGTTTTTATTATTTTTGTTTTTATCTTGTATGTAGTTTTGTTTTTTTTCTCCTGTGATTTTTTAATAATTTTCTGGATGGGTAAACCGATTCAGAGGCTATTTTTGCTTTTACCTGTTTGTTTGGCGCAGCATGTCCTACTTTGGACCTTGCGCCAGAAATAGGCATTCAACCAACCAACCACATTCAGAAAATTTGAAAATATTAAATTGGTTTTAGTTTCAAAATTTTGTTTTTCTTACGTAATATGTAACCAAGTGCAATTTTTAACTACAAAATGAAATATTTAAAAAAGTTAAATGCTAATTTAATGGTTGCGATCTTTCTGATGTGAAAATGAAACTTTGGAAGGGTTAAGTATTGTATACTTTACCTGTATAAACTTAAAAATTTTAGGTAAAGCTTTCTATAACATTTCTTCATAGAAAAATGAAAATAAAATTATGTATATGATCAATGAATTAATATTTTAAGCTTAGAAATTTTAAGAGTACATTTTTCTTGGATACTGTTAGACTCCAATTAACATAAAAGATTAAGTCAGCCCTGCATTTTATTCAAAAAAAAAAAAAGAAAAAGAAACATGTATTAATTCCCCCCCCCCTCCAAGTAAAAGAGAACACTTATACACACAAATTTATATTTATTTACAACCATGAAAAAATTACAATATAGCAGCATTATTTTCTGCAGCTTCATTTGTTGTTAAATCAAACTTTTGCCTCTTTCCTTTTTCTCTATCAGAGGCATATCGCAGCCACCGTGCAATCCATGATTCAACATTGTGCACAGAAGTCTCTGAATGATACTTGTTGTGCCGTACTGAAGCTAGAAAAAGAACTTAAAACAGTCATAATACAAACTACACATCAACAGTCATATATATATATTTTTTTTATTAAACTAGCTAAAAAACATAGGACTAACAAACTGACACTAAAATGATACATTATACCAGTCATGCAATTTATTACGATATTAATGATTTCTAACCTTTCTGTGACAAAACTATACCTATAGCGACAAGGGAATTTGGTATTGGTTTGGCAACAAGCATCTCATACAAACTCCACCAATAACTCTGATATGGATATGTTAAAAATATGACACTCACGCAAAGTGATCTAGGTATTACTAATTTCTTTTCATTCTAATGCAAATTACTTATCGTTAGTGTAATATTTCATTTAAAAAAGTATTAAACATGATTTCAATTTGACATTTAATATAAGGATTTCTATCATATTGTTTTGCTTTTGTCTTGCGTTATGCACTGCAATATACCTATTCAGTGATAGGCAAAGCAGCAAATAGGCAGTTAAGCCCCTAAGAGTTAATAAAGATAGGAAAAATTTAAAAGTGCATAATTAATATATATATATATAATAATGATGATCTATTAAGCATGGTAGAAGCCAAGCAACAGATACAAGATTATTAAAACACCAATGACCAATAAGATTAACCCTTTGCGGCGCAAGACAATTCACATCATTTAAATTATACTTCCACCGGAATTCATGAACTAAATTAAACTAAAAGAAATTTTAAATTTTAAGGTTAAAAAACCGGCCTTTTCTGATATGTTATAAACGAAAATTTTTGCTAAAAAGTTTCCGGGATGAATTTTTGCAGCTGGATCTTAAATTTTGCATCCTCGCAGCAAGGACACCGCGCGTTAAGGGGTTAAAAATTTCTTTGAGAAGTTCAGAAAAATAAAAATATTCATCAGGGAATGAAATACACAAATTTAAAGAAACCAGATTTATTAATTAACAGCCTGCAAAACAAACGAATCAATAAACTAACACAACAAATATTTACTTAAAAACCATAAACTGTATCGAAATTTATGAAAGAATTTAAGAAAGGATTTTTTTTTTTTTTTTGGCATGCATACAAATTAATCTGAAAGAATTATTGGTAAATAAATAGTTGCTGCAGAATATTTTGATCTGAAAATTTATAGCAGAACATTAAATGCATTTTGCTGTTAGCTGTGGTCAGATATTAACTCCTCCACAAGCGTACAGTCGGTAACAAAAGTGTCCGAACACTAGCAAAAATTCCTATGTAAAATAAGTACACTTCATACGGTTTTGTTAAATAAATCCTTATCGAATCATGTTCTTACACTGACTAAGAAAAGGATTCGACAAGGATTTATTTAACAAAACCATATGAAGTGTACTTTTTTTACATAGGAATTTTTGCTAGTGTTCGGACACTTTTGTTACTGACTGTATTTTACGCATTTAAAATTTAAAAATACTCCTTAAAATTTCAATCGAGTATTTTTTACACACTGCATTTTTATGGTAAATGTAGTGTATTTTGTTAAATATGTTCTTTCTATAATTCAATGCTCTGTATACATTTTTTTTTTTTAAATCAATATCTTCTCTTACAATGGATAAAAAGTTTTTATAATAAAAATTTTGAGTAAAACTGTAAACATTTGCATCAATAATAGAATTTCTCAGATTCATATATCGCTTTATCACCTTTTAATGTTTATTGTAATTTATAAATTAAGTCACATATTCAGAGTTCGGATATTCTACAAATTATGCTGAAAAAAATACAGAGGCTGTTCGCACATTTTTTAGACGATTTTGATGGAGTGTACTGAAGCAATTTCTCTCATCTTTCGTGTTTTATTTGTTCAGTTTGATAGCCCTTGTTCTTAACTAACATTCTACATAATGCTTTTTATAATATCGGAAGAGGTATATTTTTCTACTCCTCTTGAACGGCTTTCCAGAGCCCACAAAGCGTTGTAGGTCGGTGTTTGGGTAATGTTGATTTTAAGAGTCGTAAAACACAAAAATCCATCAGTGATACATCAGAAGATTTAGCAGAAATGTCAGTGAAGGGTATGGTTTTAATTCCCGTTTTTTGTTCCAATTTTTTCTAGAAAAGCAATTGCTGATTGCGATGTGTGGCTGCTTGTTTTGTCTTGATACAGTTCAACGGATTGATAGCATTAAGTGGATAAAGATCTGGATTTTCATTTTTAAAAATTGGAATTAAAATATGTTCTTGAGAGTATTTAGAGTTGATTTTGACATTTTTTTTCACATTTTTTTGCTTTTATCTTGCGCTTGTATGAAAAAACCAGTGGCAATCATAAATCCTTTAGAAAAACACTCTTTTTGATGCTTTGAGCCATGTAGCAATTTTTTTTTCTCCACTTTTGTGGTAATAAATTGACCTTTTTTTATTGCAACCACTTAAATAGACCCAAGATTCATCTTTTGTTGCAACATTTTTCCATTTTTCTCCTGATAAATGCTTTTCATAACGATTTCACTAAAAACTATCTTTGGAAAGAGTGGAAACCTATCCTTCCATCCACTGCCATTTTAAAAGCGCATTTTTGCATCTAAACAAAAATTATAAATATCAGAAGATAAATAAAACATCCAAAAATATAACTGATGTGAAAATAAAATTCTCCATGCAAACGATTTTTTCTTACTGCGAAATAAAATCGTCTAAAAAATGTGCGAACAGCCTGTATTATTACAATTGGCCAGGCCATATAATACAACTTTAACTCATAACTGAAACTCATGTCATCACGTGAGTTCATATACTTTTTTATTTTTTAAACTTAAGAAAATAGTAAAATTTAGCATGTTTTCATGAAAGATCAACTTTTCTCTCTTCCACTTTTTTTTTTTACTCCTAATAATGTCAAATTCACTCCTTCAAAAAACATCGAGTATTTTCACTCCTAGGAAAAAATCCTAGCAATATCTCTGACTATGGTTATTATTTTGGTCTGCTGTCCCGCTCGGTGGCGCCTTATCTCCGTTTTTGAACTTACAACAGCTTCCTCGCTTATTAGAATGCAAAATATTGAAATTTTAAAATATTACAGTGCCATCTGATGGTAGAAATTTCTGTAATCTACTGTTCGATTCTAAATCAACAGAACTTTCAAATGATGTATTACTTAAGAAATTATTTTAATTAGTAGCTGAGATACAAAAGAAAATCTAATCAGGAGATCTCAAAACATGTAAATAAGGTGAAATCTCGAATTCGACTTTCGATAATATAGAAGAACTTTAAAATATTAATGTATTAATTTAAAATAATTTAATCAGAATTTGAAATACGCGTATTAGAATAAAATTTAATTTGCAATTAAAATGTTAATTTTTTTGTTTATTCTCTGAAATCGATGAAATTTGAACTACAATTTTGTCTTGTGATGAAAAACTCTATAATAAGTTTTGTGTGCGACAAAGGAAAATTGAAGAATTTTGAAATTTGCAATTTTTAATCGGAGTCCAAAAACATGTGACCTCAGTCAGAAAAAGATCTTTCTCTTTCGCTGTACTTTCGAAATATCGTCTGCGAACTTGAGTTTCCATTGTTGTTCAAACGCAAATTTTTAAATTCTTTTTTCACTATGCACTCGGGCAGCCTTCTGAGCACCCGCATGTCAAATTTTTTAGTTCTGCGTTCAATAGGGGCTGAACGAATAGATGCTCAGACAGAGAGACATCTTCCTTTCTTATAGATTAAAATTTTTCTCTTTTGAAGTAAACTTAAAATTTAAACTCACTTATGTTATTTTAGGTCTCTGTTTTCAAATCTTATTTATAATATTGTAACTGCATGAAATTTATAGGTTATTTTTATAAATTGCATAGCTTTTATTTTATTTTATTTTATTTATTTATTTATTTTTTTCAATAAAGGCAAGTAAATTGGGAAATAATGCAAAATTAATTCAAGATATTCATTTTATATATTTTTTTAAAATAAAAGCAAATAAATGACTTAATTTTTATTTTACTTTAACTCTTAATTTGTAGAATTACGTTACAAAAATTACTTACTAGAAGTATGATGCAGAACACAATTATATACAGCCCACGACCCCTCAGGTATTTTCTCCTCTTGAATTAGCTATATGAGTAATTTGTTGCCTTTGGTTGGGGGCCACATGCATAGATATTTCTCATCGGTCTGTGGCAATAGCCAGATTTTTGGTACTACTTCTACAGTATTATCTTCAATGAATGAAACAGCACAGTACCTTTTCAGTAATCTAGAAAGAATTAGTAGCAGTATCCAATGTAAAAGCACAGAATAAAACATGATATCACAAAGGTAGGACAGGCTAAGTCAGAGAGTGAAAAATACGAATATTGACATTTACATACATTTTAAAATATTTTCCAGGGTTCATACAGACTTTACATTAAAAAAAATAAATAAATAAATAGACTCAAAATTCATGAAAATTGTATTGCTGAAATCTACATAAAACTCTAAACCAACATAAGGTATAAATTCACCATTTAAAATTTTACTTAAAAAACTGACATATTACAGACTGAAAAATATGAAAGAAAATGTTAATTTTTTATTTAATTATACATGAAGTACAGCTTTTCCTTTTATCATTTTTTCTTCAACTTCTCTGTGAAATCAGCCAGCCTTCAATTGTAGAGTATGTTGTGAAATTTATATCATCTCCAATTACCTTTACTCTTTTATTATCTTTGTTTACAAAATGAAAGATGCAGCTACAGTCAGGGTTGTAGTGATTTAAAGGTTTTTTTTTTTTTTGAAAAACAAAATCACCGATTTAAACAACTTTCTAATATCAAAGTTAGTGGTTTCAACGGTCCTACACTTACCATCCCTGGAAGCTCAAACAAATGTTATTTCTATGGGAAGTTTTGTTTACTAAAATTCATTAAATTATATATTTTGTTTTAATTCTGTTTCCACATTCAGAAAATTCACAACTGTTAACAGTTTTTTTTTTTTTTTTAATAGTATTTTGAAACTGCATAAACAAAAAATTTAACATTGAAAAGTCATATTTTTGCAGTTTTGAATCAAAGCATTTAAAATTTTAAAAATGTATTGAAGAAAAGAAAAGGGTCAATTTAAGAATTGTGACTTTTCTGAATGCAAAAACTGAATTAAAAAATGTATTAGTTAATGAGCTATAAGTAAACAAAATTTTCCGTAGAATAACACTATACTGGGTTTCCCCATGAAGTTAGGTGAAATAGGCCCTTTATAAAATGAAATTGCTTTTCCATTTTTTTTTTTTTTTTTTTTTTTTTTTTTTTATATGAGTTTTAAAGTATTTACTATGTAAATTTAAAACTATTTTTTGTTAAATTAACAGAATACTTCATTAAATGAGTTAATAATTCTCATATTTTGTCAATACATTCATCACTAGTAAGCAACATTAAATACAATATTTTTTTTTTACTTTTATTTATACATTTTAATCATTTATTATATTTTAATTATTTATACGAGCTAGTCTCATGACTGGCATATGAATTATAAATATTTAGTTAGTGTAATTAATTTAAATTTTTTCATTCTTATTGGTCTTTGTGGTTTCATTCATCTTGTATCTGTTGCTTGGCTTTTCTACGCTTAATGAATCATTGTTATACACACTAGAGGTGAGTTCGGGCTCTATTTTAGCAATCCGAGCCCGCCCGGGCCCGAAACATTTTTGAACTGAGCTCGCCCGAGCCCGAAAAATTTTTTGTGATCAGAGCCCGATATTGAAAGTGGTACACTATGCAACGCATACACAATAGTAAAATTAAATACCGTTTTCATTTTCAAATTAATTTTCTTATTACCAATCCTCAATTTAAATAACTATAAATGTTATTATAACAATTTATAATGTCTGTGCCTCTGTATGCATGTATATATTAGGTGTATATCTTTTAAACATGAATGACTGCTGGCCCTTCAAAAATTTTACTGGGGACTGTATGTGTAATGTGATTTCAAGTGCCCAAAGAGTTTCAAGTTTAGCGTTTGTAGTTTATTCTTTAATGCTTATCACACACACACAAATATATATATATATATATATATAGAAATAATACAACTCTGCAGACGTCCACTAAACATCCGTTCTCTTCTAAATCTGCGTACATTACATTTCAATAACTTCTCAAAAACATCTGCAAGAGAAAAAATATTATTAATTATTAGTTTACATTCACAGTCTTTTTCAAAAGGATGTGAGTAATCAAAATAGATTAATCACACATCTGATTATCCTCCAAGAGGGAGACTGTTTTTCACAGCTTCTATTCTGAAAGATAATAATGATATATTTGATGTATTTTGTTAATTGTTTCAGTGCGATACGGATGTTTATTTTACTATAATAATTTGGGTAAGCCTGTATTCACTATGGTATATATCGCAAACACATTTCCACTTATTAAGGTAAAAGTTTTTTGAAAGATGTTCCTTGATGCAGGACTCTACCCAAAATAACAAGCAATGAAGATGTGAAACAACTAGGGAAAGATAGCCCACGGTGTGTCCATTTTACTAACACTGAACACCGCGGGAGACGGGACAAGACGAAAATCGGAGATGCGGTGGCCAGTTTTTTTTTTTTTTTTCCTTTACATTTTCCAGTTAGTGAAGAATAAAATAAACGGAACTTTTAGCTTGAATCCGAGCCCGCCCGGAGCCCGAAGACTTGCGTAAGATTTGAGCCCGATCGGGCTCGGGCTTACGGGCTCGGGCTGAACCCATCTCATCTCTAATACACACACACACACACTAATCGGCCTTTGCCCACCTTGCGGTTGACATTTAAAAAGAAACCATGTAATGCAAAATATATAAAACTGCTCTGAAATGTGAAATTAAGCCCCTGATGATGCTTTGATAATTCAAAGCAAAAAGCTTTGGATGTTTTTAATGTTTTAAAATAAGTTTAATTTTAGACGTGTTTCAAAGTAGTTTAATCTAATTAAAAAGGAAACATTGTTTTCATACCATTTTATACCATTTAACATTGGCCGACATTTTAGATGCCATTATTTTTAAAATAAGCCAAAATATTAAAATAACGAAAAGATGACTAATTCTCATAAATTTCCATGATTTTTGTTATCTATTATATATATTCCATAATTTTGTGTATATCATGCTCTTGTGCAACATGCTTGGTAAACCAATGCAATTCAAAAAACTATACTGATAGACAAAAACATCATTCTTTTTATTTTTTTTAATTTGTTCACTTACAAAAAAGAAAATAAAACTAAAAAATCTAAATTTTGGAGAAGTTAATAAAAGTATAAAAATATGACTCATTTTAATTGCACAACATATTATCATGAAGACATAAAATTATACCTTAAGTTGTTGCACTAAAAATTTTTGTTTTTAATGTTAAATTGATGAGATTCAACTAGAAAGCAGCCAATCCTAGGTAATCATGGTTAAGATAATACCCGTCTGATACTCTTTCAATCATGTTTTCTGGGCAAGGCAAAAAACAAAAAATGTTATGTTTTTACAAAATTTCTTTAATTTTCAATGACTGTCGCATACCTGCCAATGCTTTTTTTTGGGGGGAGGGGGGGGTTGATGTATGATTTTCATATTACCAAATAATTATACATATCTGTATGGGTAGAAAAAAAAAAGTATGCAAAAAATCTATTTGTAAATGTTTGTTATAATACTGACATTTTATTCAAATCTGGAAACTTATTTAGCAAAGGAATACAAAACAAAATTATCATCGCCTGCGCTCTACACTTAGGGTCAATCTGTTTTTGGGGCCCATTTTTGTTAAAAACAATATATTTGTGTATAATTTTTACTTATTTTTATGAAGAACATATGTTTCCGGGGAGGGGGGGGGGAGGATATTATGTGAAACCTTCCATTTTTATCAGTCATGCTATATATATATAAATGATAATGTTTCAATGAACTATTAAAAATGATTCTGGAAACTTAAAAATTTCGTAAAAATTTTAATAAATTAATTCAATCAATTCAAATCAATCAATCATTTTTAAGAAATCAATTCCTTTAAAAAGGCTGTTTTTATGAATTTTGTGAGGAGTAAAAAAATTCCATTTCTTGCCTCTATCAAACCTCGTTAACGTGAATCTCAAGGGGATTAAAAAAATCATTCATGTTATCAGGAACTAATCTTCATTTTGACAAGGATTGTGCAAAAAGTTCACGTTAAGAGTAATTCACGTTAAGGAGGCTCGACTGTATATTATATTCATTAGTCATATATATAATATTTGTTAAATTCTTAGGGCTTTTGGCAAATTATTTATATGCATATATCATGATTTTACAAATGCAAAATTTGTAAAACTTTCAATTTTGATTAATTATTATTATTTTTTTTTTTTTTAATTTTTCATATTCAAAAGACATACTGAAGATAGAATTAGAAAAGCTCATTCTCTTAAGTTTATTGCATTACTGGCTGCAAAAGATGAAGGCGAAAAATTGCATAATATCAAAATTAGAAGATATAATACTAACGCTATGCACTACGTTATGTAGCTACGATCATATATAATAATGTGAAGTAGACTATAATTTTTTAAGTGAAAATTTTTATTAGGTTTAAAAAACCCAATAAAAACTACCTAAGATTAGGTTTTATTCGGTTTTTTAAATGGGTAAAAAAAAAAAAAACACCCGTGTTCTTTTCTGGGAGGGTTTATGGGCGGGTTAAAAACCATGTGAAAATTTTTGGTGATTGAAAACTTCAAACACTATAAAATCAATGAAAACACTACTGGTAAAGTATGTAAAAATTTATTTTTAAATTTTTGCTATAATACTGATACTGACTATAATTGATTCATATGAGAACTTCCAAAAAAGAATATAAATCAAAGTAATCACTGCCTACACAATCGAGCTTTCAATTTTTGTTAGTTATGTTTAGCATTGTTAAAAAGTTAGAATTGTAAGCATATTTTTATATACACTTTTTTAAAAAACAAAGACTTAGATACAGACTGATTTTTGATTTCATTTATATATAATATATATATTCCATTCAAAAACATATGTTGCAGACAGAATTAAACAAAATTTACTAGAAACACAGTAGCAATTCTAATGTAGCTCAAAGTGGAGGTCAAGAGTTTATGAATTTTCATATAATTATATATTTATTTACGGACTAGCATAAATTTTACCTATTAATTAGGATGATGGCAAAAATTCTATTTAAAAAAAAAAAAAAAAAAAAAAAAAGAAAGAAAGAAAATGTTCTGCTATGGCAAATCTAGAAAATATTACTAAAAGAGATAGCTTCTATTTGTGATATCAAAAGCCAAAATCCTGCGACAATTGCAACCAAAATATGAATTATATAGTTACCGCTAATTATTATTTTTTTTAATCCTTTAAAATAATGAAAAATATCTGCAAATTTTCTAAAAGAGGAAAAATTAAATTCAGATTTCCACGAATTTGCAGAAAAAATTGTTGACGGTGACAAATTTTTTTGGATTGCTACTTTTTCAAATTAAGTTGCCATGCGACAACTATGAATCTTGACCTCACAGCATCTTAAATCGTAATCAAATTTTAATAAATAAGTGGGAAACTTAAGGCAACTGCATTAAAATAAATTCAACACATTAAAATTCTGTGCTGACATTACATGCAAAATAAAATTAAAGTAAAAATTGATTCACATGCTAAATAAAACTAAACTTTAACATTTATACTGTTGATGCTGAAAGAGATATTACAAAAAATCATTGCTATGATAAATAAATAATAATAAAAAAAAAATCACATTAAAATACGAGTACATAATACTAAACAAAATTCCCTAGCAGTGTCGTTAATCCCCAGTTCATTCTTCTGCTTTCAGAACAAATGCCTTTCCAGACAGACGGGCGCCTCTTTTTCGAGAAGGTGCTTTTTAGAATCCGAACCAGAACAGAACAGAACGGACCTTGAATGGAGATGGGGCTACGTTAAGAGCGTTGTGTTTACAGACGCCCGCCCTGATCCTAAAACAGAACAATTATAACCTTTAAGAATTAGAATTAATATTTAAGGACTAATGACAATCTAAGAACGTTAATATTAAGATTTAATTTAATATTTAATTGTAAATACTGTAGATAGTTTCTGTTTTCGTTTTCATTTTACATGTATGCTAACAAAGCATTAAAAATTCTGTTTTCATCTAAGAAGTGCTGCATTCATCGAGTTTAGTTTCTTTAATGGATGATAGTTGCCCCATCCACATCCGGACCTTTGGATTAGTAGTTTTCAGGTGAGACCCATCCATATTTTATTATTTAGAATAATAAATATTTTATCAGAAAATTTAAGTAGTAACTGTAAGAAAAGAGTTAAGATTTGAAATATGCTGTATCGGGTCAGTAAGAAGAATAAGTTTTAGATCAGAAATCTGGTACAGCCATATTTTGTGGCATCCCATACACGGGATGTGGGCAGCTATTTAGTATCCATTATTGATTATTAAAAAAGAATAAAAAAAAATAGATAATATTATAAAATTTTAAATTTTGTATTTATTATGGCTAATTTAGTAATAGCTAAAAAAGAGAGAGCTGTCATAAGAGACAGTATTACAAATTTATAAATAAATTGCAAACTTTATATGATGATATAGATCCAGATGCTGTAGATTTAGAAGAAACTGTAGAATTATTGAATGAAACTACTATAGATTTAAGGAGTAAAGATGCAGAGATTAAAAACATTAACTCAAGAAAATCAATTAGAAGCCGAATTAGAAACAGCAAATGAATTCCGAGAGAAAATACTTACTTGGCGATTTCGAGCCAACAGAAAATTAAAAGAACTAAAGAAAAGTGAAAAAAGTGTTTCATCAATAGAAAGACCTATTTCAAAAGAAGCAATGCACATTAAATTACCACAGCTAGATCCAGTTAAATTTAACGGGAATGCAGCCGAATGGCTGACTTTTTGGTCGTCATTCGAAACGGCTATTCATAATAATGAAAGTTTAGATCCTGTAGATAAATTTAATTATTTGAAATCATTTTTAGCACCTGATCCCTTAAAATGTATACAAGGATTCTCTGTCACCGCGAGTAATTACATAAAAGTAGTAGATATTTTAAAAGAAAGATATGGCAAACAAGACCTCTTAGTGAATGTACATTTGAATAAATTATTAAATATCGCCCCACTAAAACATTCAAGTGACATTAAATCGCTCAGGAAAATTTACGATGAAATCCAAACTAACATTAGAAGTTTAGAGTCATTAGATGTTTCTTTGGATAGCTACGGCAGTTTATTGTCACCGATATTACTAAAAATATTACCGAAAGATTTAGCATTACAATTTAATATGGAATTTCACGGTGTTAATTATGGCGTGAAAGATATATTATCTTTCTTAAATAAACAACTTGTATCGCGCGAATGCTTAATAACTACCAGACAAGAGGATAGCGGCGCCAGTCATTTCTCCCCCCGAGCTCAAAGATTAGATAATCAAAATCGTAGAGATGTTTTTCCCCCCGCGTTAATAAATTTGATACTCAGAACCGGAAATTGCCTGCTGCTTGTGATTTATTAAATGAGAATAAAAGTGATAGGTGTAATTTTTGCTCAGAATCGCATTTAAGTAACAAATGTGTCAAAACTCTTAGTTTACCATTTGATGAAAGAGTTAATCTATTGCGTAAGAAAGGACTGTGTCTTCAACCTTCGCATCTAGCTAGACACTGTATCAAAAACTTTATGCAAGTTATGTAATCGTAGACATTCAGAAATTATGTGTAATGGAAATAAAGATTTGAAACAGGAAATAAGTAATTACGAAAGAAATGATCAATCTAAATTGGCGTTATCGAATCATAATTTACAAGCGAATGTTTATTTGCAGACGTTAATAGTAGCAATTTCTAACAGAGATGATAGTAAATCATCATATATTCGGTTAATTATTGACTCTGGATCTCATAATAGTTACATCAGTAAGTTTGCAGCTGATAAGTTAAAATTAAAAAGAATGAATAAAGAAACAATCAGACATGGTCTTTTTGGGGGCATGGAAATGTCAGCTGAACATAATCGTTATGAATTTACGATCGGGAGTTTAGATAATAAGTTTAAGTGTAAAATACAAGCACTAGATCAAGAACAAATATGCACAGGCGTGAATTTATGTCGCGATGATAAATTAGTAAAACTCTTAGAAAAGGAAGGTGTATATTTATCAGATGTCCCTAGAAATAATAAATCCTGTTTGTACCAGAAAAATCCAGACGAAGTACATATACTTTTGGGAGCTGATATGTCCGCTAAACTGTTCACAGATGACATAAAATATTTTCCAAAATTGGGATTAACTACATTTAGAACTAAATTGGGTTGGACCATTTTGGGCAAGACAGAGGGTCACAAGAGTGAGCAGGACAATTCTTTGGCGGGTCTAACGTTGTCATTACACGTGTCAAACGCCAGTTTATCAGATTTATGGCGCCTTGACACTCTAGGAATTACTAATGAAGATAATAAATCGAAACAGGATTTAGAACAAGAAACCAAGACTCATTTTCTAGAAACTGTTAAACGAGATAAAAGCGGTCGATATGAAGTCAATTTACCATGGACAGTTGACCATTCGATTTTATCAGATAATTACTCGTTGGCAGAAAAGTGCCTGTACAAGACGGAAAATAAATTAATCAAATCTGATAGGAAAAAGGAATATGGGGAAATTTTTTATTTCTGGGAAAACAATCAGATTATAGAAGAGGTATTGGACCAGAAAAGGGACAAGGTACATTATTTAGCACACAGACCGGTGGTTAAAGAATCTAGTGAAACCACTAAAATTCGTCCAGTATTCAATGCCTCAGCACACACTAGAAACAGTCCCTCCCTTAATGATTGTTTAACAAAAGGACCAAATCTTGTAGAAATTATACCTAGCATTTTAAATAAATTTCGTAAATACAAAATAGGAATTTCGTCCGATATAGAGAAAGCATTCCTGCAAATTAAAATAACAGAGATAGATCGCGACTTTTTGAGATTTTTTTGGTTTAATAGCGAAAATAAATTGAAAATTTATAGACATTGTCGTGTGGTTTTCGGCCCAACTTCAAGCCCTTTTTTGCTTATGGCAACATTAAATCACCTTTTAGAAAATGTTCCCGAACAATGGCGAGAGACAGCTAGGCTCTTAAGAGATTCCTTCTATTTAGATAATTCCCTCATCAGCCATACATCTTGAAGCCATTACGTCTCTGTCTACAGAAAGTTTTATCCAGTCTCTGAGAAGGTTCATAGCAAGGCGAGGCAGACCCTACATCATCTATTCAGACAACGGGAAGAACTTCCTAGGAACCAGCAATGCTCTCTCGAGTGTAGATTGGGAAACCATCTGCAAGGTAGCTTCCACCCAGAAGATCAGATGGAAATTCAACCCTCCTGCAGCACCGTGGTAGGAAGGTTGGTGGGAGAGGCTTGTTGGAATGGTTAAAGGAATCCTGAAAAGAAACTTAGGTCGTGCATCTTTGAATTACGAAGAACTTAACACTATGCTATGTGACTGTGAACAAGTGATTAATTCACGGCCTATAACCTATGTTTCCGAAGATAACACAGATCCTTTACCTTTAACCCCAATGATGTTCCTAAGAGAACTACCAACATCAGGAGTACCTGACCTAGATGCTTTGGATTCTAAAGATCTTAACCGCAGAGCCAGATATAGGCAAATAATCAGAGAAAAGCTAAGAAACAGATTCAGAGCTGAATATTTAGGACAATTACGACAACATGCATCTAAGACCAAAAGATTCAAACAATTGAAAGTCGGCGATGTTGTCCTATTAGAAGATTTCAATAAGAAACGTGTTCACTGGCCTTTGGCAAGAGTGATAGAAATTTACCCAGACAAAGATAATGTGATACGCCTAGCTAAGGTGAAGACCGAAAATTGACTTTTTCTGCGTCCATTACAAAGATTGTTTCCTTTAGAAATTGACAGTACCGAATTTAAGAATCACCCCACTTTACATAAATCTGTTCAAAAAAATTTAAGTCCTTTGACTTCCGAAAACAAGAACCTCTCACAGAAACCGATACTCAACCCCAGAGAAAAGGAACCTGTGAAAGACCCTCCAGAACCTACCAGTTCCAGAACCAGTAACAAGAAGTCCACAACCGGTGATCCCACTTCCAGTCCCCCGGTCGTCTCCCGAACTG